>CAUYLG010016614.1:0-27213 GCA_963573385.1 Cacajao melanocephalus | reverse complement strand
GAATCCCCTAAATGTTTGAACCCCTTCACCCTCACCCCCGCCCCTCACCCTCATCTCTGCCCAGAAAGTGATTTGCAGAATTCACTAGCCCTCGGAATGTCTAAGGCTCCTCACCCCCACCCCTGCCACATACCCTTACCCGGGAGAAAGGTATAAAAGGTATTGACACCCTCCCTCCGGGGCCACAGGTTGGAGAGACGTGAGTCCTCTGTGGTCGCCAGCAATAAAGACCCTGCAATTTGGCCTACTTTTGTCTTAGTGTTAACTTTCTATGCTCGGTTCAGTACAACAACAGAGTGAGACTCCATCTCAAAGAAAAAAGCAGTTGGGTGCAGTGGCTCATGCCTGTAATCCCAGCACTTTGGGAGGCTGAAGCGGGTGGATTATAAGGTCAAGAGTTCAAGACCAGCCTGACCAACATGGTGAAACCCTGTCTCTACTAAAAATACAAAAATTAGCCAGGCATGATGATGTGTAATCCCAGCTACTTAAGAGGCTGAGGCAGGAGAATCACTTGAACCCCAGAGGCGGAGGCTGCAGTGAGCCGAGATGGCACCACCGCACTCCGGCCTAGGCAACACAGCGAGACTCCACCTCAAAAAAAAAAAAAGTAATTTGATTCAGTTAATGCTATCACTGTTCACTCCTGCTAAAGATATGATCAGATTTCATTAGTAATGTTCAACTTTTCACAAAGATGGTGAATGCCATCTTAAGACCTATTGGAGACTGTTTTTATATTTAGATTTATATAACTGGTTATGTAAATATATTTAAATACTGGGGGAAATTCCTTCACTATCTCAGAACCAGGCAAGATTCACATGTTTTGTGTTCATTTGTGTCTTAAAGGCAAGGGCTGAAGGTAAGGTAGCAATGTCTACTTTATAGTTTTGGCCTTAACTGTGCCAATCCAATTAGAATTTTCTGTATCTAAATGGTTCATTTTACTTATTGAAAGACATTTTAGTGTGGTTTATGTGTAATATCAAATAAATATTATTTAACACTTCTCACATTAAAAAAAGAAAAGAAAAGAAAGAGACAGATTGTATCAAGAGGTGGCCATGGGCTGGGTGCAGTGGCTCACGCCTGTAATCCCAGCACTTTGGGAGGCCAAGGCAGAAGAATCACTTGAACCCAGGAGTTTGAGATCAGCCTGGACAACAGAGTGAGACCCTGTCTCTACAAACAACTGGAAAATTAGCTGGGCGTGGCCCATGCCTGTAGTTCTAGCTCCTCAGAAGCCTGAGGTGGGAGGAATCATTTGAGCCAGCGATGTCAAGGCTGCAGTGGGCTATGATCACGCCACTGCATTCCATCCTGGGTGATAAAGTGAAACCCTGTCTTTAAAGTAAAACGAAATAAAATAAAAAAGAGCTGGCCAAGCAAAGAAACAACCAGACTTTTTAGATACTGCTGATAGGCAAGCACATTGGACAATCACTTTGGAAAACTGTTGGACAGCATCTACTAAAGTTGAATGCATTTACAAGCTATGGCCCATCAATTCCACTCTTAGGGGGTACGCCCAACAGAAATGTGTACTCAGGTTCATCAAAAGACATGAACTATACTAAAATATTTGTATCATTAACTATCCTATAGCCCCGAAGTGGAAACTGCCCAAGTATTCCTTTGTAATACCGCAGAAAAATAAATTGTGGTATACTCATATAATGGAATACTATACTGCAAAATAGAATTGTCTATAGGAACAGTATGGATGAATCTCACAAACATCACTGTGATAGAAAGAAACTATACACAAACATGTCTATATGAGAGTTTATATAAAGTAAAAAAACAGGCAGAACTAATCTATGCTATTGGTAATCAGAATAGTAGTTACTCTGAGGGGTTAATGACTAGAAGGAAGAGAGGGAAGGGTTGATGACTAGAAATGAGCAGGCAGCTTGCTTGCAGGGGCTGGTAACATTCTATTTCTTGAGCTTACATGAATACGTTCATGGGAACGTTCAGTTTTTGCAAATTCATCAAGCTGTATGCTTGTGACTGGATACATTTCCTTATAGATACTATTTTTCAAATTTAAAATTACTTTAAATCCACACAGACAGAAAGTAGATTAGTGATTGCTGGGTTCTAGGGAAAGGCGGAACAGGGAGTGATTGCGAATACAAATAGGGTTTCCTTCTGGAGTAATGAAACTGTCCTGGAATTAGTGGTGATAGCTGCACAACCTCATGAATATACTAAAAACCTTTGTATTATACATTTTAAAATGGTGACTTTTATGGCATGTAAATTATAACAATAAAAATATTATTATAATAAACATTCTTGTAAGAGCTTTTGTGCCCGTGTGAGGATATATTAATATCTGTAGGTTATAAGACATATATCAGACAACTCTACTACCTGAAAGTTTCCAAGAGGCCTAACGTCAAACACCAGGGGCTGCTGGACAATTACTGTAAGACATACAGATTTGCCATATGACCCCCTTCCCCACCCAGTCCATTACTCACTTCAAGGAAACAATGTGGGGAAGGCTCGCTGATTGGATTGGTGAGGGGCTCTCCTTTAAAGAGTGGGTGGGCTGATACAGTGTGTTCTGAGAGTGAGCTGGACAGAATGGGTAGGAGAGGTTGGTTGATATGTGTCTTGAAGAATCTGAGAAACATAAAAACACAACTAGCTTTATACCTGACAGTTATAAAGTCCAAAGTGAAGAGGTTGGAAGGTTACCTGTCAGCAGACAGTTGGGCCCTGGCAGGTCAAGGGTGTGCTTCCCAGAGGCCAGAGGGAGCTGGACTTGGGGCATCCTGCAAGGGCCCTATCCAGCCTCCCAGGACTGCTGGAAGGGGTAAGGGGAAAGCAGCAGAGAGTCTGCTGGGGGAGGAATGCTGGAAGCTGGGGCTGGAAATGAGTGCCACCAAAGCAAAAACCTCAAACATGCAGCGGGCAGGGCCCGTTTGAGACTGTGGCAGGGTCAGTGAACAGACACAACAGGCTGAGAGGCTCAGAGGCTCTTCAGACCTTGTGAGCCATGCAAAGCCCTCTAGAAATTTGAGTCTCAGATAACCTGGAGGGCCAGCAGTATGCCTACTGAGCATATAGCTCTGGGGACAGTTAGAAGGTTCCTGAATATGAGTGTCTTCTTATTGCTTTTAGCAGATGCGACAGGAAAAGAGGAAGCCAGGAGAGAACCGGCACATCTGCAAGTGGATGGAATGAAATGGAGCACTGGAGATAAAACGCTGCACAAACATGGAAAGTCAAAGGGAAAATCTAGGCTTTTTTTTTTTTTTTTTGAGAAGGAGTTTTACTCTTGTTGTCCAGGCTGGAGTGCAATGGTACGATCTCAGCTTACCGCAGCCTCTGCCTCCCAGGGTCAAGCGATTCTCCTGCCTCAGCTTCCTGAGTAGCTGGATTACAGGTGCCCACCACCACTCTCGGCTAATTTTTTGTATTTTTAGTAGAGACAGGGTTTCACCATGTTGGTCAGGCTGGTCTTGAACTCCTGGCCTCAGGTGATCTGCTCGCCCCAGCATCCCCAAGTGCAGGGACTACAGGCATGAGCCACTATGCCCAGTCAGAGAAGATAAGACTTTGAACAGCGAAGGCTTCTCATTGAGCCAAAACAAGGGACCCAATCTTGCTGCAAAAACTGGGTTGAGGGCATTGCTGGTCCCCAATCTTATTGTTTAACATAACCTCAAGGTGCCTGCCCTTAGGGTGACAGAGCTGGGCATGGGAGCATGCAAGGAGATAAGGCAGCCTGAGGCTCCCATCCAGAGAGGAAATTTGGATGTGGTTCCTGGCACATAGGACTGCCTGAGGGAAAACTCTACTCTCAAAGAAAAATGAGTCTGGGTTGGGTGTGGTGGCTCATGCCTTTAATCCCAGCATTTTAGGAGGCCTAGGTAGGTGGATCACCTAAGGTCAGGAGTTTGAGACCAGCCTAGCCAACCTGGTGAAATCCCATCACTACTAAAAATATGAAAATTAGCTGGGCGTGGCAGCGCATGCCTATGGTTCCAGCTACTCAGGAAGCTGAGGCAGGACAATTGCTTAAACCCAGGAGGCGGGGGCTGCAGCGAGCTGAGATGGCACCACTGTACTCCAGCCTGGGTGACAGAGTGAGATTTCATCAAAAAAAAAAAAAAAAAAAAAGAAAGAAAGAAAGAAGAAAAAAGAGTCTGGCCTAAAATAGCCTATTGGAGTCTTAAAACAGGCTGTGGAACCCCAAACTGTTATCAGCATGAAGTAGACAGTGAAGGCTGCTCATCCCCAAGGAGGGCACACTTCCCGCTGCCTGCCTCCCCTGTGGCCAAAGAAAGTAACAGACAAGCAGAAGCCCCCAGGGAGGCTGAAGCAGGGATTTGTGGAGGAGCAAGCTCTGCTGCCAGTGCTGCCCAGCAGGGCTCCACTGCTGCGGGTTCAAGGTGGGGGTGGTGGCCAGGGCTGTGCCTCTTTTCTGAACGGAGTTACAGTTGCAGTTATCCTGTCCCTCTCTATCATGTGTGTGTGTGTGTGTCCCCGTGTTTCTGTGTGTAGGTCATAAGACGCATTCCTAAAGCTGAGAGAGAGGAGACTGCCTGTGTCACCTGGAAATCTTGGACATGGAGGTGACCACATGGCTATTGGTTGGCTCTCTTGGGACTGGGAATGAATGCATCTGAGTGTGTAAGGAGGGTCCATGCAGATACTGGTTGGCAGGGGGTAGACTGCAGCTGTGCCTGACAGCTTTCCACAGGGAATCATTGCCGACTTCTTCCAGGGCACTTGCTAGACTATATTTCCCAGCCTCCCTTACGGTGAGCTAAGGCCGTGCCACTAAGTTCTCACCAGAGTGTGAGTAAGGAACAAGTGGCACTTCCATCCCTTCTGTGCTTCTAGCCTTTTCTGGGAAATGGAACTTGGACAAGGTGACTGAGACTCAACGATGCAGAGGGCAATAAGGCACTGATAGATAAGGACTGAACTGGAAGCTGGAAGGAGTGTAGTTCCTATTTTTATTTTTTATTTTTTTAAATATTTTTAGAGACGGGGTCTTGCTATGTTGCCCAGGCTGGAGTGCAGTGGCTATTCACAGGTGCGATCCCACTACTGATCAGCACAGGAGTTTTGACCTGCTCCGTTTCTGACCCGGGCCTGTTCACCCCTCCTTAGGCAACCTGGTAGTCCCCTGCTCCCGGGAGGTCACCATATTGATGCCAAACTTAGTGTGGACACCCGATCGGCACTACAGCCCAGAACTACAGCCCAGAACTCCTGGGCTCAAGCAATCCTCCTACCTCAGCTTCCCAAGTAACTGGGACTACAGGAACGTGCCACCACGCCCGGCTCCTAATTCATTTCACGACGGATGCCAACCCTGGACTGGCCAGAGAGGACACAAACATGGGTTTGGGCCATTATATTTTTGGGTCTATTGCTATAGCAGCATGACCTGCCGTAACTATTAGGATATTGAATAAAATAGTATCAAAACTCTGGAAACAACCTGAACGTCCAACAGTAGGGGATGGGTTAAATGGATTACATCACATCCATACAACCTAATACTATTTCATAAAAAGTAATGTGGTGAATACTCAGTCATATAGAAAGACACCTATGATTGTTGCGGCTCGGAAGAAAACAGGTTCTTATGGGAGAGGAAAAGAAGGAGGGAGGAAAACATCTCTGACGTGGAAGGTGTTTTATCTTACCCTGGGTGACCCAAAGTTCCCGTTTTCCTCAAATTCATCAAATAGACACTCTGCTTTTTGACATTCTGAATCTGGTTGAGGCCACGAAGATTCAAACTCTGAAAGTCAAAGTTAAGAAGCACATTACTATTTTTCAGTGAATTACAATCCATTAATGCATAATTTATATATTGCTACTTCTACAATCAAGAGTGCCCCATTTTTTTCTAAGAAAATGGGATTGTGTTACTTTTCTTTAAAAAATTTATCTTCTCTTCTCTTCTCCTCTCCCCTTGTTCCCAGTTTTCTACTTAGCCCTTCAGCAATGCAAATATAACCTTTCACCTCCCCCCTCAACCGACATTTCCTGCAGGGCAAGCTTTTCTAACTGTGTGCTCTTTCAGAGTGCAGATCTCTCCTCCAATTGATGGTAGATTTGCAGATCAAAGTAAACCCACCTTGGAACTTTCACCTCCAGGGGGTGGCCTGGAACTTCTACCCTCAGGGATGCCTCAGGGCATATTGAAAGCATGCCCACTTGGCCACTGCTACAGCTTATTTCTACCCAGGAAGGTGCCAAGTCAACTGTCCTGTAGAGCAGGCATGGAGCTAGCAGAGGGACCACCCCCCCACTTGCCCTTGCGCCCTTCCCCTCCTATCTTATAAAAAAGTGTCCACTTTCTGTTCCAAAGGGGAAGCAACATTTCTAAAGAAAGGGAGAACACTTTGTACCCTTTACCCAAGTTAGTTGCAGAATAAATTCACTTTTTTTTGGTATCAGGCCCTGCTCCTCTTGTTAATTGGACTCTGCATCCGGCGAGCAACTAACCTGCATTTCGGTTATATAATCATGCTAAAGTGTTTTTTTGTTTGTTTGTTTGTTTTTTGTTTCTGAGACAAAGTCTCGCTCTGTCACCCAGGCTGGAGTGCTTTGGCACGATCTCAGCTCACTGCAAACCTCTGCCTCCTGGGTTCAAGTGATTCTTGTGCCTCAGCCTCCCGTGTAACTGGAACTACAGGTGCCCGCCACCATGCCTGGCTGACTTTTGTATTTTTAGTAGAGATGGGGTTTCACCACATTGGCCAGTCTGGTCTCGAACTCTTGGCCTCAAGTGATCTGCCCTCTCAGCCTCCCAAACTGCTGGGATTACAGGCATGAGCCACTTCACCCGGCCCTATGTTAAAGTGTTTCAGGAATATTTCTTAGGGTTTTTTTGACCTTGTTTTAGTGCATTACAGGGAGTTCTCCCTGTGTCTCTCTAAGCCCCTGTTGTCCAACAGGCTAGCCAACAAGCCACATGTAGCTATTTACATTTTAATTTCTTGGAGATAAAACCAAATCAGCTCAACTGCACCAGCAGCTTTAAGAACCCTGTGGCCACAGGTGGCTAGTGGTGCAAACACAGCATTTCCATCACATCAGGAAGTTCTACTGGGGGGCTGTTGTAGGCTGTTCAGGTAATGGGGTGGTGAGCAGGAGGCTGGGAGGCATCCACAATGCCCCTAAAAGGTCACTAAGAGAAGCAACAGGAAATAGCAAGAGGCAGAAGCCTGCTGAAGTCCAGAAGATTGGCTCTGACTGCTGACTGCTGTCTGACAGATCTTATTAGCATGATCTGTAGGAGAGAATGTGACCTGTTAAATTGTTTTTAGTCCCTAACTGCTGGGCATACAGGCGACAGGGTCTAAGTTGATTACCACCAGCTCTGCTGACCAGCTGGGGAGATTAAGTAAATAATCAGACAAGAGCCAGTGGGGCACAAGAGTGGCGCAGCTGGAATGGAGAGATGCAGGGGACGTGACAGCAGAGCTGATGGAGCAAGGCAGGGGCGGCCTCCGGCCTTGCCAAGGACCCCAGCTGGATGTCATCCTGGGAAGGAACCAAAGGGCTTTAAGAGGTTGGTGATAAGATTTACATTCTCCAAAGGTCACTGGTTGCCATGGAGAGAAGGGGCGAGAGACTGTTAGTTACTGCTCTTGAGTCAGCAGTACTCTTGGCAAACTCAGAAAAGAGAAGGCAGAGGCACAGGGCTGAGAAGTGAGTGGAAGAGGAAATGGGCTCAGGGGCAGAGGAAGGAGAGGTGGGGGGCAGAGTGCAGACCTTAGAAACACATGGCTCTGAAGGAAAAGTGAGAGTGCAGCCATGATAACCACCGTTAAGCTATCGCACATTCTAGAGTGTTCTCCATCTGCTTGACACTGCTGTCAGCCTTTACATAAATGGATGGTCCTGTGACGGACGTACTCTTATTACAGTCCTTATTCTTGATAGTTTTGTGCTAGAAAGTTGCCACTAACACTTAATGAGCAAATTATTTATAAGAGAAATACAAGGCTAGGTCCTCCTAAGCTGCCGGTCAAAACATTGTTACCAATCGATCAATACATAACCTTATTTCTGCTTAAAGACATCTCTATCTTTAACAGAGATTTGATGGTTGTTATTGGTGGGAGGTTTGGTCATATGCAGGTGAATGTAGGTTACTCATTCATAGTTGATCCATTAACATTGATCTTGGCGGGGCATGGTAGCTCAACCCTGTAATCTCAGTACTTTGCAAGGCCAAGGTGGGAGGAATACTTGAGCTCAGGAGTTTGAGATCAGCCTGGGCAACACAGAGAGACTTCATTTCAACTTAAAAAATCAAAAACATGAGGCTGGGCATGGTGACTCACACCTGTAATCCCAGCACTTTGGGAAGCTGAGGCGAGTGGATCACCTGAGGTCAGGAGTTCAAGACTAGCCTGGACAGCATAGTAAAACTCCATCTCTACTAAAAATGCAAAAATTAGCCTGGCATTATGGCACACGCCTGTAATCCCAGCTACTCAGGAGGCTGAGGCAGGAGAATTACTTGAACCCGGGAGGTGGATGCTGCAGTGAGCCAAGATCGCGCCATTGCACTCCAGCCTGAGTAACGCGTGCAACTCTGTCTCAAAAAATAAAATAAAATAAAACAAAATAAAAAACATTAGCTGGGTGTGGTGGGGTGCACCTGTAGTCCCAGCTACTCAGGAGGCTGAGGTGGGAGGATTGCTTGAGGCAGAGAAGTAGAGGCTGTGGTGAGCTATGATTACACTATTGCACTCCAGCAGCCTGGGCAACAGAGCCTGTCTCAAACATCAGCAACACATTAATTGATCTCAGGACAACGGCACCTTAACTCATGCCTGAACAAAGCTTCTCTAACACACGCATTTTCTCTGTGAGGAACATCACAGCCTCTTCGTGCTGAACTTTGCATTGCACTTGGAGACAATTTTAACCGACCCCCCCACCCCAAAAAAAAAGTACAAAAATGTGAAAAACATGGCACTAACCAGACTGTGAAAAGGACACTTGTCTGCACTATGACAGCTGACATAAGAAAGCAGGGCAGCACTTTGTCGGACCTTGGCTGGGAACACTTGCCTGGAGGAGCTCACATTTTTTTGCTGCTCTGCACACAACTTTGAAACGACCACAAAAGGGTCAGGGCTATTCATTTTGGGGTAACAAATTTTAGCAACTGCGCAAATTCACAAATACAGAATCTTAACGAATGAGGATCAACTACAGTTGTGTTTTACAGATGAGGAAACTGATGCACCAAAGGGTAACTTGCCTACATAGACACAGAGATATCAAGTGGCAGGGCTGGGACCGAACCCAAGCTGTCTGGCCCCCAGAGTCTGTGCACAGAGGAAGGAACTGTTTTTCTGGGAATCAGAGCAGTGCTCCAAACTTCCAAGGAAAAGTGTCTAAGAATGTCGGGTTCACCTTGGAGAAGTTCCCTTCTCTCCAGGATCCTGGACCCCTGAACCTTAGTTGTCTTAAGCTGATACCTTCACATAGCTGTTTTTTTGTTTTATTGTTTGTTTGTTTTGTGTGTGTGTGTTTTAATTTAATAGAGATTTGATGGTTGTTATTGGTGGGAGGTTTGGTCATATGCAGGTGAATGTAGGTTACTCATTCACAGCCAGAAGTAGAAGTCTTTCTTCGACTGTTTTTAATCATAAAAAAGGACTATTGCCAAATACTCCTTGCTTTATATCTTACCTGCTTTTGCCAATTTAACATTCCTTGGGCAACTGCTAAGCCTTTTGGAACCTCAGTTTCCTCCTCTGAAGGAAGGGATCATGAGACTCACAACAAACCTCATAACTGTGAGCATAAAACAAGAGAATAGAAATACCCCAAATACAGAGCCTGAGGGTGTTCAGGCTCTGAACAAAAGCATGGAGACCTAGGTCAGAGGCAAACTTCGGCCTCCGCCTGAGGGAGGCTCCATTCTGTTCTGCTTGAGCAAGGCAGAGCTCAGAGGTCAAGGTCATAGGATGAGTGTTCTTTTTAAAGCCACCTGGCAGCCACCTCTCCCTCTAACTCCGGGTCACCCACGAGCCCTTGGACCACATATCATGGTAGGCTTGCCTAGCTTGAGTCTTCAGATGTGTGTGCTCGCTCACACAGTGCTGGCTCATGGGATGCATTTGAGGAAATATCAGATAGTTTCGGGGCCTAAAGTCTCAGGTCCATGGGTCAGGAACTACCTGACCCTATCATTGCCTGCCCCCTGGTAAGGACTGGCCTTGGTGGCCAGCAGGGAGGCCAGCTTTCCTTCCCAGGTGTCCCCTTGTCATCCCCAGCCCTGTCAAACCACAGCACTTGAAGAGTGAATCAGGACTCATGCCTTGCAGGGCGCGGATGAACTGGTACAGATACTTTTGGCATCAAATGAGTAGATTATTGGCTGTCCCTTTGCCCAGCAATTCCATTCTGAGGAATTCACCCGAAAGGAACTTCTGTCCATGCACAAGAACACTCACAGAAGCACCATTGTAACAAAAGAACACCACAATCAACCAAATGTCACCTAAAGGAGCCTGGATAGAGTGTGATATATTCACCCAAATGGATACTATCCAGCAGTGAAAACAAATAAATGACAACTGCATGCATCAATGCTGACGATGCTCAAAATCAGTATTGAACCAATTTTGTGTTGAACTCCCCCTATAAGGCATAGTCCTGATTCATTCTTCAAGTGCTGTGGTTGACAGGGCCAGGGGCAACAAGGGGACACCTGGGAAGGAAAGCTGGCCTCCCTGTTGGCCACCCAGGCCAGTCCTTACTAGCCATAGCAGAATTGACACAGCAGAACGCCTTATATATAAACAATATATAGCTTGAGGGAGAGGCAGAGAAGGTCAAACTCTAAGAAAAGGAGGGTATGATTAACAGAATTCAGGCTGGCAGATTCCTCCAGGGAGGATGGGGCAGTGACGGGGTGAGCACGAGGACCTCCTGAGGAACAAACAAATTCTATCTCTTAACCTGGTATCATGAATACAAGTATTTGTTATTTTCTTAGCTTGGGATGCTATAACAAAATACCAGCCACTGGGTGGCTTTTAAACAATAGAAATGTGTTTCTCAGAGTCCTGGAGGGTGGGAAATCCAAGATCAATGCACCAACAGCTCTGGCGATCGGCGAGGGCCAGTTTGCAGGTTCACAGATGATGCCTTATCACTGTGTAAGGGCGAACAAGCTCCCTTGGGCTGTTTTACAAGGGCACTAATCCCAATTACATGGGCTCCACCCTCATACCTCATCACCTCCCAAGGGTCCCATCTCCTAATATCACTTTGGTGATAAGGTTTTAACATATCAATGGCGGGATGACACAAACATTCAGACTATAGCATTTATTATTAGTTTTTAAGCAGTATAAATATTTATATATCTTTTTAAATGTATAAACTTGTGTAAATTGTCTGCAAGGCAATAAAAATGATTTGAAAGTGAGTGAGGGTATAACCTGCTTGTTAGGCCTAAAGTCAAAAGGTCATAGGGTCACAGGTGATGGTCTTGTGCCTCTAGGAAAATGGACAGATGTCTAAAAGCTATCCAAGGCATGCAGAATTGGATGCCTCAGGAGCTTACTGAGTTATATATGAGGCTGCATGCTATGGTTTGAATGTTTGTCACCTCCGAAACTCATGTTGAAACATAATTCCCAATGTGGCGGTATTGAGAGTCGGGGCCTTCAAGAGGTGACTGGGTCATGAAGGCTCTTCCCTCATGAATTGATTAATCCATTCACAGATTATCCAGTAGTATTAATCCAATAATTAATCCGAATATTAATCCATTCATAGATTAATGGGTTATCATGGGAGTGGAACTAGTTAGACTTTACAAGAAAAGGAAAAGAGACCTGAGGTAGCACACTCAGCCCCTTACCATGTGATGCCCCGTGCCGCCTCAATACTCTGCAAGGTCGCCACTAGGAAGAAAGGCGCCTTGACCTTGGACTTCTCAGCCTCCAGAACAATAAGAAAAAAATTCTTTTTCTTTATAAATGCCCAGTTTCGGGCATTCTGTTATGAGCAACAGAAAATAGACTAAGACACATCCAGTTATCTCCTCCTTAAAGCTGTCTCTAGCATTTAAGGGGAAACGTAAAGATGCAGCCCCTGTCACATCCATCCATCAAAAAACATAGGCCACCTCGTGGAACCAGAGTCCTTCCTAGCCTCCGGTGGGTAAGCCTGGGGCTAGGGGCTGTGGAGCTGTGCTCTTAAAAGTCATTTCTGTGGATTCTCGGTTCTGCTGAGTAGCCAGAGCCGAGAAACAATGACCAGGCACTAAATATGCTGTCTTGTGTGGCAGGCACCAGCCCTCATGGTTACTGAGCATTAGAAATGTGGCTAGTGGGACTGAGGACCTGGACTTTCAACTTTAATTATTTGAAGTCATAATAGAGTTATTAGGAGACTTTTTTTAAGATGGAGTCCCACTCTGTCGTCCAGGCTGGAGTGCAGTGCTGCGATCTCGGCTCACTGCAACCTCTGCCTCCCGGGTTCAGGCGATTCTCCTGCCTCAGCCTCCCGAGTAGCTGGGATTACAGGCATGCGCCACCACACCCGGCTTATTTTGTATTTTTAGGAGACGGGTTTTCTCCATGTTGGTCAGGCCAGTCTCGAACTCCCGACCTAAGGTGATCCGCCTGCCTCGGCCTCCCAAAGTGGTGGGATTACAGGCATGAGGCACTGCGCCTGGCTATTATTTTTTTTATTTTTATTTATTTATTTTTTTTTTTTTGAGACAGAGTCTCGCTCTGTCAGCCAGGCTAGATCTTGCAGTTGGCGATCTTAGCTCACTGCAACCTCCGCCTCCCCGGTTCAAGCAATTCTGTCTCAGCCTCCGGAGCAGCTAGGATTACAGGTGCGTGACACCACGCCTAGCTAACTTTTCTTTTTTTTTTTTTTTTTTTTTTTTTTGGTATTGTTAATAGAGACAGGGTTTCACCACGTTGACCAGGCTAGTCCTGAACTCCTGACCTCAGGTGATCCACCTGCCTAGACCTCCCAAAATGCTGGGATTATCGGCGTGAGCCACCGCACCCTGTCAGGAAATTCATTTTCGAAGTCCCAACTTTTAAGTACTGGCAACCAATCCCAAAGTTTCTTCAAACACAATGTGGGCCAAATAACACGTCAGTGGGAAGTTTAAGCCTAAAGTACAAACTCCGGAGCCCAACACAAATATGGGTTGGACATGGCCTGCCTTCTTCATCTCCCCCAATACATGCGGCGCACCAGCCACTCAGAAGGGATCCCTTTCCGCCTTCCTGGCCTTTGCTCAGACCGTTCCCTCCTCGTGGAACACTCTCCACCCCTTCCTTGGCATCTTCCAGACCCTCATTAAATACCATGTCCTCCCCTTGAGCAATCTTCCTCATTCCCACAGCCATTCTTTGGGCTTCCTCCTTTGAAGTCCTGCCGTAACTGGGTCAGATATTTCTTTGTTTCCCCAAGGGAAGAAAGGGGAACTAATTTGAAGTGCTGAAGACTTCATATATGTTATTCCCATATAATCCTCACACCAGGCTCGCAGCATGGGCGTCACCTTTATCTTCTCCCTACAGAAAACAAAGCCACGCCTCAGAGGTTAGGGGATCCCCCAAGGTCACACAGCTCTGCCAAGTGGGGCAGAATTTGAAAGCCAGATCGGGTCATTTTCCAAAAGCCAGGGACCCTGCTGCTCTAGCTACTCTGCAGCACAGAAAGTTTCACCTCGCTTCACCAAAGTATTTCGTTAAAAAAAAAAAATCCAGTCTTGAAAATATGTGCGTGCGATGCAGTGCGCGCGCACACACACACACCCTATATAATATGTAGATACATACACACACATTATGTACATGTGTATGTATATACTAGCAGATATCATACACATTCCTGAAACACGTTCTCGCAGAGAAGTGACAAGCATGGAGACAGCCGCAGACCCCTTGGAACCGGACGCCCTGGACCCGGCCCCCTCCACCAGCCTTCCAGGCCTTCGCCCGCGCGGTGCCTCGCAGTCGCACAGCAGGACAAAACGTCCCTCTTTCCATCAGAAAGCAGAAGCCAGTGCAAATGCAACCAGGAGAACAAGAGAAGGGGGTTGCAAGGCCGCTGCCGCCGGGCCCGCAGGGAGCGCGTCCGCCGCCATGCCTCCCGGAGCTGGCGTTGGGGGAGGGTTGAGCGTCCTCGCAGCGTCCCGGGCGTGCGCGGCGCCTCCCTGCGCAGGCGTGCGGCGTGCGGCCCGCGGCGGTGGCCGGCACGGATACTCACGGCGTGGCGGGGCGCGCAGGCCTCGGCGATTCCGGTGTGCAGGCCGCGGCGGCCGCAGAGCTGGGCCAACTCCCCCGGCCGCGGGGCCCGGGTGAGGGTCTGGGCCTCGGCCGGGCTGGGGGACGGCGGCCAGAGTAGGAAGCCGGTAGCTGCGCGGCGGCCGAGCGTCCACATGCTGCTCCGGGTCTGCGGCCCTCTCCGCCCTCCAGCGCGGGGGCGCTGCGGCGACCCCTGGTGGCCACGGGCCGCAGGCGCTCTTCTGTGGGGGAACAGCCAGAGGTTAGATAGACCTCAGGAAGAACTTACCAGCTTAGCCCTATTCGTGCATTTAACAAAAATGGAGAGCCTGCCTTGTGCAAAGCACGGAGTGCAAGCAGGACCCCTGACCCCAGGGAGACTGCAGCCTGGTAACCCGCCGCTTCAGAAATTCTAAACAGAAGGGACTTGGGAGCTGCTGTCTTGCTGGGAAGTGGGTGCATGCACGAATTGAAGCTGTTGGCCGCCGGTATGGGTTACAGCAGTTGGACATGTTGGGCCAGGAGACGGATGCCTTGTGTAAATCTCTCTGCCCACTTGCTACCTGTGTGACCAATGGGCAAGTTAATTAACCTCTCTGTGCCTTGTTTATAAAATGCGGTTTATAAAACTTCCTACTTCATAGGATTGTAGTAAGGATAAAATGAGTTAAACCGTGTAGTTTTTTTGGACAGGGCCTGGTTCCTGTTAAGCGCACAATAAATGTTATTGTTAATTGTGTTTGTTTATTTATTTGTTTGTTTGAGACGAGGTCTCACTTTGTCACCGAAGCTGGAGCGCAGGGATGTGGTCCTGACTCACTGCAACCTCTCCCTCCCCGGCTCAAGCAATCCTCCCGTTTCAGCCCCCCAATTAGCTGACACTATACAGGTGTGTGCCACCACACCCAGCTAAATTTTTGTACTTTTTGTAGAAAGGGGATATCATTATGTGCCCAGGGTGGTCTTGAACTTCTGGGCACAAGCGATCTGCCCGCCTGGGCCTCACAAAGTGCTGAGACTACAGGCATGAACCACCGCCTGGCCTATTGTTAACAGATTTTGAAAGAGAATTTTACTTCTGACACATATTGCAAAGGGATACAACTTGCAAAAGTTTTCTTCACATTTTATATATGCTTTAGAGGATGTCAAATGTGAGCTGAGTGTGGCAGTGCATGTCTGTAGTCTCAGGTACTCAGGAGGCTGAGGCAGGAGGATCACTTGAGCCTGGTAGCTCAAGGCTGCAGTGAGCTATGATTGTGTCTGTGAATAGCCGCTGCATTCCAGCCCAACCACGGTAACAAGATACTGTCTTAAAGAAAAAGAAAATGTCAATTGTGTACACTTTTCATGGCAAAGAAGATGGGAAGGTACTTCGGAAGTTCTTCCAAAGCCACTTTGTGAATCCTGAGGAGAGACATATTTATATACTCAAGGATGCTAAATGACAAATGTCAAGAGGAATGTAAACTAACAGGTATGAGTCCTGAGTGGGAGATTATATAGAGCTAGGAGTAGGGGGAACCAAGGAAGTATTCATGGAAGAAGTGGCGTTTGCACAGGGCCTTCAAAAATAGGATGGTGGAGGTGGGATCTAATTGGCTCTCGAAGAGGTGGTCCAGGTCGTTCTGGATGAGAGACATCTTTCTGTGTTGAATTAATTCTAGGAAGCTGCTTATTAAGCACTGTTATGTATATGCCAGGCCTGGAGAAATTATTTGCCCCCTGCAGACTATCTGGAGATGCTTTTGATTGTCACAATGGGCAGCTGTGGGGTGGGTGTGTTCTACTGACATCTAGTAGGTAGAGGCCAGGGATGCTGCTAAACATGCTCAGCCTGGTGGCACATGCCTGTGGTCCCAGCTACTCTGGAGACTGAGGTGGAAAGATGGCTTGAGCTCAAGAATGTGAGGCTTCAGTGAGCTATGATCGTACTACTGCACTCCAGCCTGGGTGGCAGAGCAAGACACTGTCTCAAAAAAATAAATAAAATGGTGTAGTATTTGTGTATAACCTACATATATCCTCCTGTGTACCTTAAATCATCTCTAGATTACTTATAGTAGCCAATACAGTATAAATGCTGTGTAAATTGTTATCCTGTATTGTTTTTCTATTTGTGTTTTTTGTGTTTTTGTTGTTGTATTTTTTGTTTTGAGATGGAGTCTTGCTCTGTCGCCAGCCAGGCTGGAGTGCGGTGGCCTGGTCTCAGCTCACTGCAACCTCCGTCTCCTGGGTTCAAGCGATTCCCCTGCCTCAGCCTTGTGAGTATCTGGGACTACAGGCACGCGTCACCACGACAGGCTAATTTTTTGTATTTTAATAGAGACGGGGTTTCACCACGGCCAGGATGGTCTCGATCTCCTGATTCATGATCCACCCACCTCGGCCTCCCAAAGTGCTGGGATTACAGGTATGAGCCACTGCTCCCCGCTGCTGTTATATTTTTTATTTGTATTTTTCCCGGAATATTTTTGGTCCTAGGTTGGTTGAATCCGAGGATGCAGAAGCTGCAGGTATAGAGGGTCCAGTGTCCAGGAGACCCGCCTCTGAGGCTCAGGGGAGAGAGGAATGGAGAGAACTCGGTCCTAGAAGAAAGGAGGGGAGGGCTGGAACACGACAGAAACTTCCCCATCCGTCCTCCTCCCACTCCTTCCCTAATCTCCCACCACATGCTCTTTCTTTCTGCTTTAATTCCCTGCCCTCTGTCCCCCTGCCATTCTCACAGATTTCGATTAGGAAGCACAGAGGGGCCTACCATAGGGTCTGTGGGAAATGGAGATGATGACTTCACGTGGGAAACATGGCTTCATCTCATGAGAAGCCGGGAAACGGGGATGACAGACAGCAAGACCGTTTGGAAGGGTCTTCAACAGGGGAAGGACAGATCCTGAATGCTGTCCAAATGAATGCACCTTTGAGTCGCAATGGAGCATATGATTCTCTGGGCAAATCTAATGTGTAAATTATTCACACCAGACATTTTGAAATATTAAAATGATGTTATACATCTCTATGCTGGCATTTTAGTACTCAAAATAATATGTTGAGTCAGAATATAAAAATCATGAAAGAAGTCCCTACCCCAAAAATATTAGTTCTTCCCCACAGCTGGTTTACTTGTTATCCCCATCCTCCTGAGGCAGCCCACAAAAGTTATGAGCTCAGATTCTGAAATCAAACTGACTTTCATTCAAACTCCAGCTCTGTCAGGTATAAGCTGTAAAACCTTGGGCAAGTTACTCAAATGTTTCAAGCCTCAGTTTTCTCATTTATAGAATAGGAATGGAAAATTATAACTAACATGGTGTCCTAAGTTTCTTGTGGCACGTTAATAAGATCACGTATATAAAATGTTTGCAATAGTGACTGGCACAAAGTGGTGCTCAATAAAAACAGCTAGTATTATTATCACTGTCAATGGTTTTGCCATACCAATTTAGAAACCTGAGTGGTGTCTCTGATTTTCTTACTCTTCCTCCAGATGATGACCTACTTTATTATACTTGATAACTATTTTTAACCTGTCCCTCCATCCCTTTTCCCACAGCCACTACCCTAGTTCAGATGGTTGTAAACTTTCTAATCCTATACTCAGCTAGCAGACAGAATCATCTTTCTAACTTAGATCTGAGAATGTCTCCCTCCTGCTTAAAAAACAGTGATGACTTCCCCTTGCCTAGAACTAATTGAATTTTGTTATAGCATTCAGAATGATTTTCCACCATCTGTCCCTATAGTAGATTGCATCACTATCTTCAGTTCTTCACCCTCCATGTCCTCTATCTATGTCCTCTGTCATGTGACTTTACAGTTTCTCCCACTAAAGGTTAGAATATATTTCCTCAACCCTTGGCTTTGGATTGACCATATGACTTGTTCCCTTGCACCTCTGCCCCCCACAAGAGGCGCTGTGTCCCCAGAGCAGCACAAGAGAGGTGTAAACAGAAGCACTCCAGTTGAGTCCAGCCTAGATCAGCCAATCCATAGATGTATGAGAAATAATAGGCAAGGATTGTTTGAAGCCACTGAGTTTGGGGGTGAATTGTTATGTAACAATAAACCTCCAAATCCTTTCCATGTAACTTTGTCCTGCAGAACTCACGTATGCTCCAATTACATGGAAGCACTTATCCTCAATGCAGTCCTTGAATTCTCTGCAGCTCCCTCCACTGGGGCATATCCTTCCTATTTCTTTGCCATCTTTTAAAATCCTATTCATCTTTCTAGGTTCAGTTACTGTGTTACATTTTCTGTCAGTCCTTCTCTGATGCCTCCAATCAAATTTATCATTGACTTCTTCAGTAAGCTCCCATAGCCCTTCATCGATAGCCTCTGGCATTCTAGATATCAATGCACCAATCTGCTTCCCACTTGCCTCTTCTTTATTTATTTTTTCGATGGAGGTTTGCTCTTGTTGCCAGGCTGGAGTGCAATGGCATGATCTTGGCTCACTGCAACCTCCGCCTCCTGGGTTCAAGCGATTCCCCTGCCTCAGCCTCCCAAGTAGCTGGGATTACAGGAATACACCACCAACACCGAGCTAATTTTTGTCTTTTTAGTAGAGACAGGGTTTTCACAATGTTGGCCAGGCTGGTCTCAAACTCCTGACCTCAGGTAATCCACCTGCCTCGACCTCCTAAAGTGCTGGAATTGCAGGTGTGAGCCACCGTGACTGGCCGCCACTTGCTTCCAAGTTCCATTGGGCTGGGCACAGTGGCTCACACCTGTAATCCCAGCACTTTGGGAGGCTGAGGCAGGAGGATCACGAGGTCAAGAGATCAAGACCATCCTGGCCAACATGGTGAAAACCCATCTCTAATGAAAATATAAAAATTAGCTGGGCATGGTGGTGTGCACCTGTAGTTCCAGCTACTAGGGAGGCTGAGGCAGGAGAATCACTTGAACCCAGGAGGCAGAGGTTGCCGTGAGCCGAGATCAGGCCACTGCACTCCAGCCTGGGAGACAGAGTGAGACTCCATCTCAAAAAAAAAAAAGTTCCATTAAGGGAGGTGTATCTGTATTCAGCTATGTATCCTCATCAGTGCCCTATATATATATTCCAGAAACGTTTACTAGAAAAATGGAGTGAATTAATAAAAAAAAAATAAATTGAAATGCACTATCTCCCTTTATGACAAAATAGGGTTGATGACATAATGATTTTCTAACATCATGCCTAGTTTAAACTTCAACACTGGCACCACTGGAAAACATTAGAAGTGGAGAAAATCTGCTAAGGTCTTAATTTGACCAGGCTAATGTTAATGTATAATTTTCAAAGGGGTAAAATTACGATTCTCCTGCAAGTATAAAATGAACTCAGTACTAAATGAGGGAACCAGTAAGATGTTAAGACTCGTTTAAAGAGCATTTGAGGAACCAGGTAATATTAATATGAGCAATTTAAGAAATATTAGGATAAGAACTTTGAGTTGATAAAAAACTTATTAATTACCTATAGAACAGTAAATTATAACCTTTGTAAATATCTTTTTCACTAGACAGAAATTATTTTCATTTCTACCAGACAAAAATCTACATACTAACATGTAATTTCACTAAGTCTGAGAATTTTAATCAGTAGTTTTAGCACTAATCAGTCATTATGGAATTATTATGCTTAGTAATCACCCAAACTATTTTGTAGGTCACATTAATTATCTAGATTTGAATTATAACAGGAAGGCATGTTAAGTCAAATATTTATTGACTGTCTCTGTGTGCAGATAAACACAGGCATTATGTACTAAATACGACTTATTCTCTGCCTTCACATTTAACATTATAAATTTTTTAGTTGCTTTATTCTTTAGAGTTTATAATAAAATTTCCTGAATAGTTTGATTTGTTCTTTGTAACAACCCTGCATATTAAGAATGGCAGATGTGACAATGTCCATTTTGTTGGTAATCCATACCTTAGTTCTGTAACTTGGTTGGGGTCCTTCAACTTATAAGTCACACATACAGTCTAGATTCAAAACAGTTTCCTGCTTTTGAGTACAGTGTTCCTCTCTTTCTATCTAGAGCTCCCTTCTGGAGGATCTCTTGAAATAGTTTGTTGATCATGTCTTATTATTTCCTATTTACATTTTAAAAAAGCACTTTAGAGCTGAGTCTGCAAACTGACAGAACCCATGGAACTAACATAGCTTGAAATACTATGTATTTGGCCTGCATGAGGTGATGACATTTTTAAATTTAAAAATCAAGTTGAGATTTGGGACTTTTCTCTTAAAAATGGTAAGTTTTGGCCGGGCACAGTGGCTCACACCTGTAATTTCAGCACTTTGGGAAGCTGAGGCGGGCTGATCACCTGAGGTCAGGAATTCGAGACCAGCCTGGCCAACATGGTGAAACCCCATCTCTACTAAAAATTAAAAAAATTAGCCGGGCATAATGGTGCACACCTGCCATCCCAGCTACTCGGGAGGCTGAGGCATGAGAATCACTTGAACCCAGGAGGTGGAGGTTGCAGCGAGCTGAGATCACGCCACTGCACTCCAGGCCTAGGCAACAGAGCAAGACTCCATATCAAAAAAAAAAGGGTAAGTTTGGTGGTGCTTGGCATTCATCTTTGCATGACAACCATAGGCTGGAGGTGGGTGGCTGCTGCCTTGTACAGAGAGCACCCACCCAGACTGACTCACTCTTATGGCCCTCCTAATGTCTCAGGGCACTGAGTTTGCAACCCATGCTCACCTCTTTGCTGCTTCCTCTTCTGCTTCGAGTTCCATGCAACGTGCAGCACCCACACAGCCCTAAGGGGAGCCAACGTTTTGAACATGCATGCAGGAAGAACTCTGCAGCTCCCTGGGTAGTCTGCGGCTTCCTCTGCAAGATGGGCTCTGTCACCAGGCCCCATTAGGGGGAACTAATGAGCGTATGTGTTCAGGTCATGTTCTCTGTGGCTATTACAGTTTAAACAGGTTGGAATAAGACCTAGAGATTCAGGGGAGGATGGGAAATATATTTTTGTGGTTTAGAATAATATTTCCCAAAGCTATGCTTTCTGAAAGATTGCTGTTCACCTGTGTTAACAAAGGTTAGGTTAGGTTAGGCTAGGTTCAATTAGGTTAGGTTTAGCAAAGTTTAGGTTAGGTTCGTGGACATGGTCTTGGAAAATTCATTCTGATAATTCTCTAAAGAAATAGAATGTTGTCTAGCACATAAACAGGAGATTAGATAATTTTAGGTACAGCTGCAGGGTTCCCTGTGCCTGTATTCCCCTTTAGGACTAAGTTAATTAACATCTCCTAAATCAAACACTAGTTGTTCATCAACAGATATGCATGCGACAGAGGCGAAAAGAAAGTAATTGTCTAGTCTTCCAAATTTGGACTAACTTGCCTGAGAGGAGTCCCCTCTGTTAACCAAAAGAGTGACAAAGGTAGATATCTCAATTGATAGAGGTTTATTTAGCCAAAGTTTGAGGATGCACCCAGGAAAAAAAAAAACTGCGACCTGTGCTTTCCTGAGAGAGTTTTGGAAGCTCCGTTTTTAAAGGGAAAAGGACAAGCAGGAGGGAAATAAAGGAGGGAGGGGAGGCAGGAAGGCAAATGGTTATGTTCTTGTGAGGCTCTGATAAGTGCTCGGTAAATCTACATTTTACATATGATAAAATAAACCTGAAGAGGGAGTAACTGAAAAGTCAATTATGCATTTGTCTCAGGGTAGGTGGAGGGATGATTTCTGGTCTCCTTCTTGATGGAAATAGATGATCAGTGCTGCAAAGAAAATTAGCATAGAGACAAAGGATCTTTCAGCAATGCAATTTTTACTTCCTGGACCGTAGGAAGGGTACTCTCGTTAGCCATCTTGCCACAAGAATACAACAAACAAAGGAATGCAGACGTATTTATTTCTTATGCATTTGGGGTTGTCCTTACTGCTGTGTTTGATCTCTGTTGGCTGGAGCCAGACCTCACAATCTAAACTAAAACCCACTTGGCTAGTAACTTGAAAAAACAGGCAAAAGCAATGGAGCCCTGGGACATGCCTGTGAGCGCATCCAGCACAGTTATCTTGGTTAAAGTACGAGGACATTGAACGTACTATGTGTCTGTAAGCATGGTATGTCTAACAGCTACACAGGATAGAACTGAACAAAGTTATCAGCACACTTATTCTTTAACAAAAAAGGAAACTTTAAAAAGGAACTTTTCTACTTCCCACACTTGTCGATAAGCTGGGTAACTGACATTGTTAGGGTGCGATTGAACAAACGTTGGTTTTAGGGCTAGTTTATAGGGGGTGATATTTATCTGGAAAGATTTAGGGGCTCACAAGAAATTTCTTTGTGAGTAAATTGTGAGAGAGGACATCTGAAGAGAGATGTGGCCTCCGATCCCTGTGGGTGCCTGGCTTATGGATAAGGTTAGGACACAGCTGGCATTGTGAAATGACAGCTATCCGAGAACAAAAGGAAAGGCAGTACTGTGTGACTCAGTTCCCACGCTTATCTTTCCCTTTGGTCTAGTGAGTTTGGGGTTCCAGAGATTTGATTTACTTTCACATCTCAAGGGATGGCAATGCTCAGTGGGATGGGAAGGGGAGGCAGGTGCCTCATCCCTATTCACCACTTTGTTACTTGCTGCACAAATGGTTGCTCTGGGCGAGGAAAAGGGCCTTGTGAGAGGGAACCTGGAAGGCTGCGAGGCTCAGAGACCGCTAGTCACCTCATCCTGAGTTCAGAGCAAGGGCGGACATCTCAGCAGATCTGGCTTCGGTTCCTCACGGGTCCTGTGCTCTGTCAGTGGTGTACTACCCTTTCTGGGCGTCGGGATTTTAATCTGCAAATATGGGGACAGCAGAATTTCTTTCCACAAAGTGTGGCTGTGAGAATTCAATGAGGAACCTGTGTAAGTCACTGGCCAGAGTAGACACTACAAAAATAGCCCCTCCTGCCAATATAGGTTCGCTTCCTTTCTTCTCAATGCTTAGGGCGTGGAATCCCTCTGAGGGTAGTGAATGGACAAAGTACAGCGGTGGAGAATGTTGGCCCTGGAGCAGACTGCCTGTGTTTGAGCCCCTCCCTGAAAATTAGTGATGATGCCACCTGGAGCTAACTGTACAACCACTTTGTGCTTCAGTTTATGCTTATAAACTAGGAATAACATTGCACCCTATCAGGCAAGGCACAGTGGCTCAGGCCTGTAATCTCAGCACTTTGGGAGGCCGAGGCAGGTGGATCACAAGGTCAAGAGATCGAGACCATCTTGGGCAACATGGTGAAACCCCATCTCTACTAAAAATACAAAAACTAGTGGGGCATGGTGGCGTGTGCCTGTAGTCCCAGCTACTCGGGAGGCTGAGGCAGGAGAATCGCTTGAACCAGGAGGTGGAGGTTGCAGTGAGCCAAGATGGCACCACCAGCTTGGGTGACAGACCCAGACTTCGTGTAGAAAAAAAAATTGCACCTATCTCAAAGGGTTGATTGTGAGTATTATATAATATAGTGCAAGTAAGCACTGAGCACAGGGCCATATAGTAGAGGCTCAACAAACATAAGTCTTTTTTTGGAAAGAAAACTAGATGCAAAAATTCATCCCTTTTTTCAAAAGTTTGAAGTAAAAGTTACATGATATAAGATTAACTTATCCATTTGGTTGATTTATTTACCTATTATTTTAAAATTATTATTATTTTTTAAAAAAATTTTTATATAAAGACAGGGTTTCACCATGTTGGCCAGGCTGGTCTTAAACTCCTGACCTCAGGTGATCCACCCGCCTCAGCCTCCCAAAGTGCTGAGATTACAGGCATGAGCCACCACGCCAGGCCCATTTTATTTATTTATTTATTATTTTTTTGAGACAGAGTCTTACTCTGTTGCCTAGGCTGGAGTTCAGTGGCACAATCTTGGCTCACTGCAACCTCTGCCTCCCAAGTTCAAGTGATTCTCCTGGCTCAGCCTCTTGAGTAGCTGGAACTACAGGCATGTGCCACTACACCCATCTAATTTTTATATTTTTCATAGAGACAGGGTGTCACCACGTTGGACAGGCTGGTCTCAAACTCCTGACTTCAAGTGACCCACCTTCCTCAGTCTCCCAAAGTACTTGGATTATAGGGGTGAGCCACTGTGCCTGGCCTATTATCCATTTTAAAGCGTGCAGTTCAGTGAAATTTAGTGGATTCACAATATTGGGCAAACATCACTTTTATTTAGTTTGAAGAGATTTTAATTATCCCAAAAGGAAACCCTATACCCATTAAGCAGTCACCTCCCATGCACCCCTCCCCCAGCCTTGGCAACTACTGATCTACTTTTCATCTCTACAGATTTGCCTATTGTGTGTATTTTATATAAAAGGAAGCCTACAATATGTAACCTTCTAAGACTGGCTTGTATGGTTTGCCATAATATTTTTGAGGTTCAAAAGCCATTATTTTGACTATTGCTATCCTCTGAACTTCTCTGGCTAATATCCCAGAATTATTAGCTTACTTTTGGGGAGTGAAGATACTTTAAAAAAAACAAACAAGTTAGTGGTTATCTCTTGCTGGACAAATGGAGTCTCTTTCTGTGCATGTTTACGTGTCAGGTATCTTGGGATAAGTGGGAGAGAAAGCTATCCCTGGGTCACTGAAGCCCCACAGTGGCACAAGTGACAGGGCAGGATGTGCCTGCCTTGCTGGTGGAAAGACCCAGAAGAATAGGTTGGGACTGAGTTGTCCCTTACCCATGGCTATGGTTTACGAGGCTGGAGAGCAAGTACCAACATTTAGGGAGCAGAATGCGGAGGACCAGCATGGAGAATTGTGTCCACATTTCTCCAGATAACTGGGCCTTCAGCAGGTGTTGAGAATTTAGGTAACAGACAAAGGGGTCAACAAACAATGCCTCACCCTAGGAGCAGGCAAGAGAAAGTCCAGGGATGGCAACCCAAAGCTGTTGCTCACAGAGAAGTTCCTTTTAAAAGAAAGTCATTCAATCTGATAAACCAGTCATAGGTCCTTTCTGGTAATGCGCATTTATTGAGTGTCTGACTACGAGTGTTATGAAAATTAACAAAATGAGGTCCTAGGAATGTTAGTGTCATGAGGAACAAGTGAGTGAATCCATATAAAGGGCTTAGACCAGGGTCTGGCTTCTAGTACTCAATGGGTGTTAGCTGTTATTGTTACTGTTATCATGGTACCTTGATTGATGGATTATTTTCTGATTATTAATTATAGTAGTAGTAGCAGTAGCAGTAAGATAGATAGAGAAATAGATGGGTAGATAGATACATATATAAATATCAATTCCATCCTTTGGGGATCGGGGATTCTACCAGTTGCTGTGTATATCTTGTGTTAGGCCATTCTTGCATTGCTACAAAGAAATATGTGAGACTGGGTGATTTATAAAGAAAAGAGATTTAATTAGCCTCCAGTTTTGCAGGCTGTACAAGCATGGCATCAGCATCTGCTTAACTTCTGGTGAGGCCTCAGGGAGCTTTTACTCATGGCAAAAGGTGAATTGAGAGCAGGAGCATCACATGGCCAGAGCAGGAGCAAGGAAGAGAGAGTAGGTAAAAGTGACACACATTTTAAAAGGGCCAGATCATCAGACGTGGTGGCTCATGCCTGTAATCCCAGCATGATTACATGCTTTGGGAGGCTGAAGTGGGTGGATCACCTGACGTTAAGAGTTCGAGACCAGCCTGGCCAACATGGTGAAACCCCCCCTCTACTAAAAATACAAAATTTAGCAGGACATGGTGGTATGCACCTGTAGTCCCAGCTACTGGGGAGGCTGAGGCATGAGAATCACTTGAACCTGGGAGGCAGGGGTTGCAGTGAGCTGAGATCATGCCACTGCACTCAAGCCTGGGCGACAGAGTGAGACTGTGTCTCAAAAATAAATAAATAGCTAGATCTTGCAAGAACTCACTATCTCAAGGAAAGTACCAAGTCATTCACGAAGGATCTGTCTCTATGACCCAAACACCTCTCACCAAGCCTCACCTCCAACACTGGGAATAAAATCTGGACATAAGATTTGGAGAGGACACATATCTAAACTATATCAGATCTATTTTAGTTATGCATTTCTGAAATGGAGAAATAATCACAGATGAGTTCAGGGACCCACCACCACTACTGTGATACAAACCTGAGGCTTATAGATCATGGAGTTCCATAGGTCCTCTCTAACTTGTGGGCAACAGTAGCATTTGGGTCTCCAGAATGTGGTTTCCATTCAAAGCCAATGACTAGTAATTCCCCCAAAGTCTGGTTACTCCCGCTTTTCTAATCCAAAGTCACTTAGTAAGTGACCTCAGGTGCCTTGGGGGAAGGCTGGGAGGTGTGAATTTCTAGTGAGTGTAGCAAGTTTGGTGGGTCTACGAACTGGTACAACTGTGGAAATTGACTAAGGGACCCTGTGTCTTCATTTTGATGATTCAAATCCGACTTCTCTTGATCAAACTTAGAGCTTTTTTGCTTATACAAACAAGACTTTAGAAACCCAGTCGTGTGAGTATATTAATTCTGGGGACAGCCTAATCAACTAGCCCATTACTAAATCTCCACCAGTCAGGCTGCAGATTACCGATCCACTCTGCAGTCCATCCTTGTAATCACACCCATCACTGTAACTACACCCACCATGTCTTTGGCAATCAGGTGTAGCCACATGGCCTCTACCATCCAGAATTCCCATCACTTCCTTATCAGAAAAACCCACCAACAGGGAAAGGATCAGAAATTGTAGCTGCCGGGCGAGGTTCTGTGGCCCCAGGGGAGAGAGGGAGAGAGAGAGAGAGAGAGACCAGAGAAGTCGCACCCGGCCGTTTCTGGGAGTGGGGTTTTATAGGGGGTGAGGGCAATAGATTGGTCAGTGGGGAAACAAAGCATGGGCAACTGCATTGGTCATAGAGAGACTGGACCTGGACTTGGCAAGTTGCTATTGGTAGTCTAGCAGGGCTATGGACAGGTGGGCT
>CAUYLG010016612.1:0-110775 GCA_963573385.1 Cacajao melanocephalus | reverse complement strand
AGAACAGAAAACAGAACTGGCTATAGCAGTTTCCAGCCTCACAGATTCAAATGCAGTGGAAATCAGAGAAAAGCACAGGCAGAACAGATGGTTAAAAGTAAGTTAGTTTCCCTGAAACTAGTTGAAATTGTTTTAATAGCTATTTGTATTTTAACAGTATAATTTAACAATTTATATTTTGAGATTTTATCGATGAGAACAAGTGCCAAAGTGAGAAAGCATTTGTGTGTGTGTATATATATATATATATATATATATATGTGAATATTAATTTACAGAACTCAGTCTTTAAGGCTGATAATAATCATCCTAAATGCAAAAATCTAAAAGAAAAATAAAACAAGAAGTTTCCCAATGTTTATTATATTTGTTTTCTGATTTAATATATTAAAAAAAAAACTATTGAAACATCTGAATCTTCACTAAACCCTGTAGAGAATGGCTGTATTTCTAGGTGAGTGTTCTAATTATATATTTTCATTTAAATAGTATTTCTTGTTGCTTGAAAAGCTCCTTTCTAATCTAGCAGAATATAATGTTAGAAAAAATCCCAGTAACTGAGAATTCTATTGCATCAGGGTCTATGGTTTATATATTTTTTCTTTTTGAGGGTATGGTGGGCAGTTTAGAGAGCTGACCCATTCTTCTTTCTTTGCTTAAGTATTTTTAAATTCTAGCCATTGTGTAGTGAGAATTTGCAGGTGTTTCTCAGAGAACTTTTTCCCCTCTAGCTGGATGTGGAAAGGACAATGCAATTAATAACAGATGGCAGGGGATGACCACGTCCTTGAGAGAACGCCTTATTGGCACCTCCTGCTAATTGTATCACATATAACACAACTAAAAGCATAATAAATCTGAACTGGGGGACATTTTATGCAAGAGCTCTTCTCCTTTTCCAGACGGTAAATTGCTCAGCTCTTGAAATATCTATAACCTTGTGACACTCAACTTGCATTAGCTTAATTGCCTTTTTTCCATCCCCCTCCCCCTTCTACCCTCCCTTTCTCTCTCTCTCCTTCTATCCTTCTCTCTCCCCTTTTTTTCTCACCCTCTTACTGTCTATCATTTTCTTGCTTTCTCATATTTTTTCCCACTAGGCATAAGGAAACAATTTGGCATTTGTTTATGTACCGAGTTTAGTGCTGCATCTAATACAGCTGTATTTCCTAGCGTGTATAGAT
This sequence comes from Cacajao melanocephalus, assembly GCA_963573385.1. Taxonomy (NCBI): domain Eukaryota; kingdom Metazoa; phylum Chordata; class Mammalia; order Primates; family Pitheciidae; genus Cacajao; species Cacajao melanocephalus. The sequence goes on along the minus strand of CAUYLG010016612.1, from coordinate 109,591 downwards.
TTTCGTCAGGATTTTATCTGCTAGCACTAATGAGATATGATTCTTTTAAAGGGCTTTTTGTTTGTTTGTTTGTTTTTTATACTGAGTCTTGCTCTGTGGCCAGATGAATGCAGTAGCGCAATCTCAGCTCACTGAAACCTCTGACTACCGGGTTCATGCGATTCTCCTGCCTCAGCCTCCTGAGTAGCTGGAATTACAGGGGCGCGCCACCATGCCCAGCTAATTTTTGTATTTTTGGTAGAGACAAGGTTTCACCATGTTGGCCAGGATAATCTCCATCTCTTGACCTCATGATCTGCCCAGCTTGGCCTCCTAAAGTGATTACAGGTGTGATCTACCACGCCCAGTCTCTTTTAAAGGCCTTTAAAACACTTTCCTTAAATTTTTGTTCAGAAAGAAAATATCTAACTGCTGATGTAATTTAATAAATCTGTAAAAAGGGGTTCTCATTAAGTGTAAACTCATGTGAGCTTTGGATAGACATACATGATAATACACATACGTATGTAAACCAACACATATGCACAGGACTTTTTCTTTTTTTATGCAATGGCAATGATTCACCATACTCTGTAGCAGTGCAAAGGATTGCATTTTCATCCATTTCATAACTTGGTTTGGTGTTATTAAAGTAAAGTTTTGTGGTATGCCAGAAATGTAACCCCCTAGCAATTATCATTTTTCTTTCCTCCAAGAAAATGCTATAGTGAGTAGCATGAATTTCATAGTAAGTTCCTACATACCTATATTCAGTTTTGGAGGTTTGCCTATAAATGAACAAACAAAAAGTAATTTAAATTACATTTGTAGTTAAAATAAATACATCAAAATCATGAAGTATGTTTTGAAATTGTGTCTTGGCTGGCTAGCTGTGTGTGTGTGTGTGTGTGTGCGCACGCGCGCAGGCATGTTTGTGGGTGTGCAAATGTGCATGCAGGCACACTGACATGTTCTTCCTTAGCTATATAGATGTCTATTTCTTTCCAGGGAGGTATCTTTATTGGTGAGAGTAACCTTAACATTTATGTCAGTTGGATGAACCAAAGCTAAAATAATAAGACAAAGAATAAATAGCTCACTCAAGAAATGATATAATGTAAAGGAAAGCAGCCATATTTTGAGATCTTCATGGTATTAATTATATTCCTAAATCTCCTACTGACTACTCATTATGCGAGCAACTACTCTTAGGCCAGCTCAGGACCTGGAACATACCTGACATTGAGTATAAAGGAAAGTGAAAAATTCTCATGATTCTGAACACGATTATTTGGGCTCTGATGGAGACAAGAAGCATTGTTAGCCAGTTGTGTGTTAAGTATATAGACCCCAATAGTAGGTTTGTGACAGATGAAAGAAAGTTATCATTATTAGTAGTAGTATGAATTTCAAAAGTGCTTAAGTTACAATCTGCATTTAGCTGATGAGTGACCTCAGATAATTGCTACCACTTTTCTGAGCATCATTATATTCCTTTACAAAGTGAGGAATCAGAACTAGAATAAGTAATATTCTAACAGTACTGCCTTGAAGTCTAGGGGACTGTAGATTCCCACTGTATATTGGAGAGAGATGGAAGGATGAGAATATAGTACTACGGGCCACTATTCTCAGAGCAATTTTGGTATCATTTGTTGTGTTTATATGTTTCATATAGGATTTACTTGGAGCAATCTTTTTGAATGTATGTCTTCTTGGGTAAAATCATTCAAAAATAATTAGATTGCATACTTGCTAAGGTTCCTTTCAGCTAGAAATTCTGTGATATATATACCAGCATGCCTCCTATTTAATATGATCTAATTCTAATGTTCTGAATGAATGAAACCTGCCATTTAGAACCAATTACATTGCTCTTTCTACTTGTTTTGCTGTTGATTTACATAATGTACAGTATAGGGATAAACACAAGTAAACTCCTTTGCATTAAATGTATATTCTGATTAAATATTTAAAATATACATTACTTTATGTTTCTCGATTTTAAAAAATAACACTTATTTTTCACAGGCAGACTCTCCAAAGCCCAAGTGAATATGGATCTTACTATGAATATGAATTAGAGTGATATTTGGTGTTTATCTCATTTGTGTTTCTACCAGAATCAGACATTTTCAAGGAGGAGATCCTTATTTCTGGTTCAGTAGTCAAATAAAGATATTTATCCTGCATAGAAAAAGAAAAAGGCTGATGTGATAGAAAATATACTCATTTTCATGTATTTCTGCACAGTAACTTACCCCATTTCTGACTTTCACACTTTTGGTTGCTGTGAGGATTAGAACAATTATATAGTGAATGCATTTGAAAAATATAAAAATATAAAGCCTTGAATGAATGCAGTAGTCTCCTTATGGGTGGGAACCATGTCTTATTCACCTTTGAAGCCTCATCATTTAACATGTTTTCTAATTTATAGTCGAAGCTTTTTAAATATTTGATGAATACAGAAGTAAATTGATGAATAAATAATATACATAATTCTGTATTTGGACCATAATAAGATAAGGTAAATGCTATGTAATGATGAGTTTCTATTGTCTGAATTGTTTATAACGTAATAAAAATCAATGAAAAAAATCAGCATATACTGCTTATCTATATATTTCTTTATGGTATTGTAACAACTGAAAAAGAAACTCCACCAAAGCTGATGCTTACAAAGATGGCTGATAGTTTTCCTGTGTACAAATATTAATCGGATACTGATGGGCAAGAAACAAAGTGAGAGGAAAGGACTCAGAAAGCAAATGTGCTTTTCTATGGTTATATTAACTTTTCTCCTCTGCAACTAATGGTGAGTTTTGCCACTCATTTTGAACCCAAATTTATCTCAAGTCCACACATACCAGGTGACATCTCACTTATATTATTGTAAATTATTTACATCACAAATTCTAGGTCATGAAGTAGAGGTGATAGAATATTTTTACATAAAAATGTTGGGATGTTGGCATCATGTTTTATTTTAAGCCTCCTACACTGATCATTTTATTCTCAGTGTATGTCCTACATTAGCTTCTGAATTTGGATATTAGTGCAATGAATGGGATCATCACATAGCAAACATTCCATCTTTCCTGTTTAATGTTATACTTCAAACCCTTGAGAATTGCTGATATATTGAAATATATTCAGGATTGAGCATTACATTTTGTATTTATATATGATTTCAGGTAAGTCATTTGGAATTCCTTAGATCCTTGTTCTCTTTCAAAATGACAGCGACAATAGCAAAGACCAGCCTATCATTTAGAATTGGGAATCATAATGTTTTGCAGAAGGGCACTGGTAAGTGGGAAAACACTAGCTTTGAAATTTATCTGAGCTGGATTCAATTCTTGGATTTTTCCACTTACTACGTGATTTTGAAACAGTTTATTATGCTCTAGATTGCTTACCTATAAAATAACAAAGTGAACTCATTGGATCATTTAGAGGATTAGACATAATAAATACAGAATGAGTAGTACCATTCCTGACTATATTAATTCAAGACTGCCTCTTTTGGTACTCTTAATGTACTTCTTGTTATTAACAAAGTGAAAATACTGGTTTAGATCAGTATTCTCTAGCAGAGGAGAGAGATTTTGCCCATCTCTAGTTCTTGAGACATTTGTTAATATTTGGAGATATTTTTGATTGTCATGAGTTGAGGGGAGGTTGCTACAGGAATATAGTGTGCAGAGTCCAGGAATGCTGTTAAACAACCTATAACACACTGCAAAGAAACATTTGGCTTAATGTTTCAGTAGTGCTTACATTGAGAAACACTGATTTAGATAATTTTCAATCAAACCACTCTCTTGAAACAAAAAAAAAATTATATTTTAAGTTGTAATTCAAATGAACTGCAACAGATACCAATAATTGAAGGTAGGAAGCATCTATACCAATTGGCTGCAATATGCTATCCATTATATTTAACTTGTTCTTAAGCTACAGGAAATGGGTTCTGCCCTTAATAGAAATATCTGAAAATTTTCAGTTATTTAAGACATATTATATCTGAATTTTAATTACCTCCTGATCAAATTGGCTAAGTAGTTAAGAACTGAACCTCCCATTGACCTGAATTAGTTATTCTGTGGTCTGTGTTTTGTACTACCTTTTGACTTAGCTATTTTCAGGAAATGAGAGGGATTATGGAGAATCAATGCTGTAGTGGATGGCTAAAAGCATAATTACTTTAGCTTAGCACAACTTTCTTTACTAACATTAGTTTTAAGTTTATGCTATTTACTATATAAACTCAAAGATTTTATTCATACCAATGCAACTTGGAATGCAGTCAAGGGTAATATAAGTGATTAATTTAGGTTGTCATACAGATGAGACAAATATCGAATATCACCTTAATTGGCAAGAGAGTTTTGTTCTTTTTTTTAAAAGACTGATAAAGTTTGCCTTTATGTTGTCATTGAGTTTCTATACTTTGTCAATGCCCCAACGATTGATTGCAAACTTTAAATACAAGACAGAGATAACAGACATGAAAATAAACAGTAAATAAATAAATAGAAAACAGAGCATCTGTGACAATCATTTACTTATTCAACTTTATTCAAGAATCAACACTCACCAAAATATTCATGTATTAAATAACTTTTTTTTTCTTAGAAAAAACATAATATTTTGTGATTGAAACTTGTATGTTGTAGATGTGGTGGGATATATAACAACAAAAATAGACAAGGTTCTGATTCCCCACCATCCTACATGTGGACCCAAACACAAAGTTTTTGATTTACAACTTTTTGTTTTTCCAAAATAGGTAGCAGTATTTTTAGAAACAAAGGATGGCACACATTTCAATCAGCACTTTCCCCCAATCCCTCAGTACAATATGTACAATCTCCCTTCTTTCCGTATTTCATTTCACTACCTTTAGGGCCCTTATCTGCTAAGGGTGAAGTATAAATAATAAGCCTCAACAAAAGACAAAATAGTGGGATCAAACAGGCAAACTCTCTGAAGGAAGCATTAGCAATGTCATATTGACAAGCTGCACTAGAGGGCAAGAGAGAGAAGAATTCTAGCTCCAGCTACAGTACAACAGAAAATAGAGAAGGTAAACTTGAACAATCACCCTTGGGAAGTTAGTAGAATCTATTTAAAAGTTGCTTTCAGATATCCAGCTTTTATTTAGGAAAAAAATAACTCCATAAAGTCAGTGAAAAGTATGTTCTTATCTATTCCTGAATATAATTCATTGATTTGCATGCCTTTTAATTTTTTTTTGAAAAGGAAAAGAAAGCAAAATTCATTTTTGTGAGAACAAATACACAAGGAAAATATTAAGTAGCTTCAATAGGGTAAATAATCTTGCAAAACCCACAATCTAGACAATTTCTTGACTTTTCATTTCTTCAATCTGTTGGTCAGTTGGGTGTCTTCCCCCTTCCTCTGATGAGATTTAGAACTGGGGAAATCAATGTGGTGGCAGTGTTTTTGAGCCAAGTACTGTCATGTGCTGGTAACCATCTCTCTTATTATAACAAATATGAATTCAAGTGGATAGCAACGCGACATTCCAGTGGAAATTCTAGCACTTGGTTATTTACCTGTCATCAATCTACTGAACTAGCAATGAGGAGGGGATGAAGTATCACTTGCTAGATTCCTAATTCATCTGTATGTTTTAAAACTGCACAGTGGAAATCAACAAAAGATCTCTTCCTAAAAATAGCATGAACTGAAAACCCATCTCTGCTCTTCTCTGTGCTTCTGTTTAATAAGACATTACTGTAAAGTGTTCTTGTGCTTGTGATCAGAGCAGAAACCAAGTTTTGAACAATTTCTAATGGGTTAAATAAATTGAATGCATTATAAATCTAAAATCTAAACATATTGTAGTCCCTGAATTGACTTGTAGAAGTAAACCTATTATAAATGTATTAATTTTGATGTAAAATGTGTGAAAATAAAGAAAATTATACTGAAACTTAGGGAATATAAAAAACTTATCAAATAAATTTTATTACTCTTAAGGAATGCTTCAGGGGAAATGAGCTTTTATGATAACATGTAAAAGGAAAGATAATTAGAAAGGGGATTATTAAACAATGGAAATTTCATATTTAGAAGAGACATATTAGATTTTCAAAATCTATTAACAGAGATCATTATATATGAAGGAAAACATTTAAACTGCATTGAATATTTTTCTTATTTTCTGAACATTTTGTCTCCCATTTTAAATATATAGGTAAACTGTAGTAACTCATATTCTATACAATAGACAATACAAACTTAAGAGCCTACAAATTATATTATCTCAACCAAGATGACATGAAAAAAGTGTTAATACAGTTGGAAGCATATTGAATACTTTTTTAAACATTGCTAACATAGACCTGATGGTTCTACAAAACAAAGCTGACTTCTTGGAATGAGTGAACAAAACTTGCCTCGATGCGGAATGGGAGAGTGGTTGCCTAAGGAAGTGGAAAATCCAAGTTGTCTCTCTTCATTTAAAAGAACCCCCTTTCTCTTGTGTAAATGTCATCCTACAGTTGATAATGAAAACTTGAGAAAACCCTGAGGGAGACCTGGTGCTTTTAGTAAATGATGCAAGCCCCATTGACTTACAATAAAAATCAATTTGTGGGGCTATTTACTGCTCCCTTTGGCATCCAAACTCCCTCCTTCCTTCGTGAAAAAGAGAGAGTTAGAGGCATATTAGGGGCTTGACAGAGGGAATGAAAAGCATTGGGATTCCTAGAAAATTTATGCCTCCCTGAGAATGGGCTAACTTGGGTAAACCAGGATGAGAAATGGCCTCTGATGCCTTTCGGGGCAGGGGAAACAGATGATCAAGCCAAATTTCAAAAAAAAAAAAAAAAAAAAAGTTGATTTGGAAAGTTGGTTGTTGAAAACATTCAGTAGATTAGATATTTTGTATTAAATTGGGCAACTTCCACACAACCAAACATTACACATAAATAAGTTTTACATAAATATTTTTTCTCATAGTTTCAAAACAAATGCTATGAAGTTCACCTCTGATTATTCCACTCAGATACTTTCTACCTCGCATTTGGCAAAACAAAAAAAAAAACAAAACTAGAAACACAATTTTAAACACTTCTTAATAATATAGAGTAGCAAGATTTTAGCCAAAAAAATCCATAAGTTCATATTTTCAGAGGTTGTTGCCTCAGTTGACCAAGGCTTTTTCAGAAAGAAACGTAATTGTCTTTTTTTTTTTTTTGTCGTCCCATGGTAGGAGGTTCACACTTGTATTATTTCACCAACAGAAGGTTTCTCACAAATTAAGTACTCAGAGTATGCAGTGTTTTCAGGGAGGAATCACTTATTCTGAAGTTCATATATTCTCAGGATTTCTTGGGTAAATATTTGCCTACCAAAGTTAGTTAAGACACATGCAATACAAATGCAACTTACATACCAAAACACTTATCAGCCTTTTAAAATTAAAAAGGAATATAGCAAAAATTAGAAAATCATTTATATAAGGCAGCTGCCATATACTATATTACAAAAACAAATACTAAATCATATTTTACAACATTATTTCTCTCCTTGAAAGAGAAATATGGAAGAGGAGAAAGATAAAATCCAGGAAAAAAAAGGAAAGCACTTCACCATATATTTACAAAACAATGCTGTATTCAGTCGTGTTAATTGGTAGAGCAGGCATCAGCTGTGCTTGCAAAGGGCAATAATATGTAACTGAACTAACAGCCATTGTGCTTACTGGCAAGGGGTACTCTCCTACCTTTATTCAATCTGTGAAGTGATATAGTGGTACCTCCCACAGGCCTGGAGACACAGTTAGATTCCACATGCACAAGGAATGTCAAAACATGAAGCAATTATATTTCTGGTTAGAAAGGTCAAGTGTTGAACTTAACCAGCTGAGTTAAAACAAGCCCCTTGTCAAATCTGTCCTAAGGACATGAGGCCAGAGTCTTGTGTCTCAATGGCAGCCATGTCTTGGATTTGGGACACTGAAACAGCAGAACTGAAATACTGTATTTCAAAACTAAAGTATTAAACAGTAAGATGGACTTGGAAAGTAAGTGTGAAATAATTTCAGTGAATGATAAAGAATATCGCTTTCATATATTTTACCTAAAATACTGAGAAGTATATTTCATATTTGATCCTCACTTTTTAAATTTTTTTGGTTATAGTAAGTGGCTTTGTGATTAAGTAGCAATGGGATTGGAACTTTAGGTATATCATCACACTTAATTCTCACAGAAAAGATAAAGTGAATCTCATCTATAATTTATAACAAAGAAAGCTGAGGCTCACAAAGGCTGATGAAATTTGTTTAGCTGTCATAGCTAGTATATGGTATAGCCAGAAATGAAGCGTTCTCTCTGCTACTTAAGTCCACGCTTTTTCTACCGAACTAATATGAACTTCATTGTTTTATATATTTTAAGCCATTGTTCTGTTTTGCTTTACATTTAATTAATTGTTTAATATGTTTGAATGTTTTTCACTAATGTTAATAGGTTGAAAGTTAATTATGTAGAATTATATTTTTTCTTTGATCAGTGAAACAACCAAGAGACTTTAATCCAGTCCACACTGTGATACAATTTTTCAAGAATGAAAAAAAAAAATGGGTTTTTGCAAAATCAGGGAAATGTAGTGTTTCTGTTGGAATAAATATTTTGTCATGAAGTTAGTAAGTTCAAAGATAATTAAGATTTTTCTTCAAGATTAGACTGGCTAGATTAATATTATTTACAAGATTTAAATATAATTATATTGCCTGTAAACAGCCTAATAATTAAGAGGTTTTGGTTATTACATTTATTTGAAAATGAGAACAGTTTTTAAAAAATGTCCAACACCAAGGAAGAGGCTAACTTGATTCTTGGTAGTATGGAATTTAGGAAGGGTTGTGAGACATATGTTAAGATTCCTGCTATCCTGTACTCTCTTCTCTTCTTCATTTATTTATTTTTTAATAAAGTAAAAATATGAGAACATTTACAAGGGAAGTAACACTGTTGAGTACTTACTATGTGCCAGTGACTGTACAAGGTGTTTTTCATCTATTGCTTCATTTAAGCTGGGGCAAAATCACTGTTACTTTTTCCCTAGGACTAAGGAAACAATCTGAAGAGATCCACTGACATACCTAAGACATAAGTTTGGGAAATGGTAGAACAGATATTTAAACCTACATCTTTCTGGCTTTAGAAGTTTCATTTTCTCATTACTCCAGGGTGTTTGTGGAGATTCAAAATGGATCCTGGACTACATCACTTTTCCTTTTCGGGGGCTCATAAAACATGTTTCAGTAATACAAAGGAGAAACTTAAAAGCTGGAGAAATATTAATAGTGTACACTTTAGACTTTCTTAATGTACAAAATCAATATCTAACATGCTATACAAAGATTGCATATTTGTACATTTAATTCAATTTATTTTTTACCTTGACTCCATTTTGAGATCAGTAGCGTTGAAACGGGAGACTTCACTGAGCCCCCTCACAGGACGTGCAACAGGGGTGTGGTTCATCTGTTCAGCTGCTGCGCGCTCAAACTGCTTATGGGAGGGGGCAGCATGCCCATGGACAGCTGCAGGAGCCAGGGCTACCGCTTTTGGGCTCTAGCCTCACAGTAGTGTCTAGGGATGGATGTCTGCTGTTCCTGAAGCCCCTTTAGCTCTACCATCTGCAGACAGCTTAAGTGTTAACCAGATCAGTGCCCTCTTGGTACTTCAGTTCTTGTTGAGCATCTAGGAAGAATCAGGTCACAGGGACAAATCGAAGGGTGGTAAACGGCAGGGATTTTGTTGCCAGATGGAGGTGGTTCTCAACAGGATGGATGGGGAGCTTGAAAGGGGATAGAGTAGGAAGATGACCTTCCTACTCTTACTCCCTAGAGTAGGGAGTTCACCGGTCCTGCAGCCAATCTTCTCTCACCGTCCCCAGCCACACTCCTCTCGATGCTCAGATGCTCCTCTTCTCTCCTCCTCTGCCATGCTAATCTTCTGTTCCTCTGCTCTTCTGCTTATGGAGGCTAGGGTTTGGAGTTTATATGGGTACAGGATGGGGGATGTGGTGGGCCAAAAGGCAACATTTGGGCATGAAAACAGGAATGCCTCTCTCCATTTAGGGCCATGGGTTTCCAGACTTGAGGTTGGGCCCCTTGCCGGGGAACTGCCCTCTCGTACCCAGTATTTCCCTGCCTCCTGTATCAGTGTAAAAGTTTTTTTTTTTTTTTAATTTTACGAAATTTTTTTTTGGTAAAAAACTGGTGTAAATTCTTTTTTAATGCCAGTATTCTTACTTTACCCCTTTTTCCCCAGCCATTTAGGTATTTCTAAGATTTCTGTGGACACAGTTATATTCTTCTATGGAAGATATTTTTCTTAGAACTTATGAAGAAAAACTCTTATGTATTTACTTACTTTCAGCCTGAGAATAGAGAAACCAATTTAGAAATAATGTTACATTGAAGAGAGGAAAGTAAGAAATAAAAACATCATGCTATTGCTATTACATGTAATTAGTCTGGTCTAAGGCTGTCTTTTTCACATTTTTAAAGGTACATTTTATGTAATATTCTTTGAGCTGTCCTGACATCTTCAAATTTGCACACAACCTTTTTGCTTAAAAATTATCTTGTAAACTCCTGTATTTGAATTATAAAATTTCACATTAACCTGTTAAATGCTATGTCAAGCCTAAGAGCAAATAATCTCCTTTTTTACTACTAGGGGCTTCCCCAAATTTATCTGGCCAAAAATCCTGCCTTTCATGTTAAACCTACTAATAACATCCAGAACTAGAACTCAAAATTCACATTGGGAAACTATTCTAAACACATATTCAAAGCCAGAAGAAAGAGATTTACCATACCCAATTTGGAAGAACAATGAGAATAAAGATAGGTTAGGTTAGAGGAACTTGAAATAGTGTAGGCAAGCAATGATGAGGGTCAGAATTAAGGCCACAAAATGGGATAGAGTCAAGAGATGCCTTGGTTAGGGCTTAGAATTGATCTGATTTAGTGACTATTAGATGAAAAAGAAGGAGTCACATATATCAGGCCTGGCTTGAGTGATTGGTTAAATGGTGGTATTATAACTTGCCAAGTGGAAGTCTGGGAGAAAAATTGTTACAGTAAGAATATGAGTTCACTTTTGAACTGTTGGCTTCAAAATATTTGGGATTCATCCAGGTCAGTTTTTCCAATAGGAGCTAGAAATAGAGGTTTAGAGTGGAAGAGATAAAAAATAAAAGCCTCAGAAAAGATATAAATATTGAAGTCACTGTGTGATATGAAGCTCCCAGAAAATGTATGAGACTGTAGATGACTTAATCGTTAACTGGTAAGGATCCAATTACTTCATTAAGTGTACTAAGCGGTGCAGGATGTTGAAAATGTACACTATATTTCGCTACTTTAAATCCTGTTTTTGAGAAAGCTAAAAGAAGTAAATAAAAATAATATTACCTACATGTTATATGTTTCCAATATTACCTGTGGCAAGAGGTCCATGGGGCCGAAACTACAGTCTCTCACAGAGAAATAGCAGAATTTAAGAAAGTTAGCTGCTGAAGATGTTTTTAATCATCTCTGTGGATTCATGCCAACAAATATTACACTTAGCATATGAATGCATTAATCAAGAAAAGAGGTGTTGAGTAATGATTCACTCAGAACTTAAATAATCCTGTGATCTGTTTGAAGCAACCTGACACCATTATAGGAAATGGTAAATGTGTTTCCTGTTCAACATTTGCTCGGTTCATTTACAGTAATTCCCTGTTCCTTCTTAACCATTCAGTTTCGTCTCAAACCTGTGTGTTTATATTGAATTTAATAATCAGTGATACCTACTGATAAATGGCATGCTTCTGAAGGTTTGTGTGCTGTCAAGCGAACTGAACCTTGAGTTGGTTTCCTTTTTCATTTCAAGAGGATAATAACAGTACCAGCTAATGTGTGCTAAGCCCCTACTCTGTGCCATACTTTAGTAGAAACTAAGCACATAGAATCTGTCAAATCATCCTTGTAAGTTTTCTTTTTGTCCTTTAGAGGCTTAGAAACTGAAGCTGTGGGAGTTAATGTTTAAAGTTACAAAATCAGTAAGAGTCAGAGCTCAATTTTGATTATGGGGTTGAATGATTCTATAGTCTGGTAATATTTCCATTGCCTCATCCTTCTTTCATATGGAAGATTAGAAAACAAAACATTGGTAGAGGAACTGTCTCTTTCCATATCAACTAATTATATCACATAGAGACATTTACATGTAGACCTTCATGTTCTATTTTCCTAACCATTTTTTGTAATGCCAATTAACAGAAACTAATATATGTGAGTAAGATTGCTGTTTTTGAGCTTTGCTTTGTTCCAGAAAAAACACTTGAGTAATGGTGGACTTTGACAAATACTATGAAAGGTAAGGAATGAACTGATAACAAAAAGCACATAAGGAATGCCAGATAATTGTTTCAACTTAGGAAATGATTTTGATCTCTATAGAAAAACAGGGATGCTGCCTTTTCCAGAAATATCTTATTATAGCATTTTTATTGAGACAGAGTCTTGCTCTGTCGCCAGCCTGGAGTACAGTGGCACCATCTCAGCTCACTGCAATCTCCGCCTCCTGGGTTCAAGCGATTCTCCTGCTTCAGCCTCCCAAGTAGCTGGGACTACAGACGTGCCACCATGCCTGGCTAATTTTTGTATTTTTAGTAGAGATGGGTTTTCACCATATTGACCAAGATGGTCTGTATGTCTTGACCTCGTGATCTGCCCGCCTCAGCCTCCCAAAATGTTGGGATTACAGGCATAAGCCACTGTACCCGGGTGTATTTTTTTTTTTAAATAAGGAAAGTTGAGAAAACATTTAATATTCAGTAAAACTGCTCTTCTTTGATTTTAGAAATAATCAGAGAAGGAAGGCAAAAGTTATTAGATTGTTTATTCAAAATATTTTAAACAAATTAAGTTAGCATTGATTAATTTCTCATACATGATGAGTTACTGAATTAAAGAGAGGATCTGGATATCAGAGAAGTGCACAATTCTTTACCCGTGAAAAGTGCTTGATTGTTGTTATTTTAATTTGATATACACCCATAATATTTATTATGCCTTCCATGTCTGTAATGTATGGGATTAACTTTTTGAATTTATTTTAAATAATTGAATATTCTCTTAGAGCCCGATATTCATAAAAATTTATCTTCAAAATTTGTTGTTAGTATCTTATAGTCACTAACATTGATGTATTTTTCTTCAAATACATGTTTAAAATGAATTCTCACAGATAAGTAGAATTGAAAACAAATTTAGCCAAAGGAAGGAAGATGTGTGAAAATATTTACATGAAGTTGCCTAAAATGGTCCTGACACACATTAAGAAATATGTTATATAAAAGAAATTTTCCTTATCTCTAGGTGGAATATTCAGTCATTCTACATGTTTTTTGATAAGTTTTGACATTTTGAAATGAAAGTTACTTTAACAAAACCACATTCAAGAGACTCTTCAACATTTTAAATGATGCCTAATGTGGTGAATATATTTTTGTTTCTCTTACAGATATTTTATCAAATGACATTTTTACTATATTATGAAAAAATTAATACTAAGAATTATATGAATTAAATTTTTCATGTTAAAGGTAGAGGAGAATAATGGAAATCATAGTATGTAAATATATCTTTCAATTAAAACTGTCATCTTTAATACTTTTATTAATGTCTTACCAAGTTTGTTTCCATTCATTGCAGTTGGTTATAAGCAGATATCACTGTTTACAGTCTTCTGAGTACAAACCAGAAATGTAAGCATCTATAGAGTAAATCGTTTTCAGGAACATATTACTGATCAATGATTGCTATTTTAACTCGAAACTCATTTTGAAGGAAAATAATAACACTTAGCACTTTTCTAATGTTTTTGTCTTCAAATAATTCACTTAATTAATTCTAATTAATCTTTACAACACCCGTGAGAGGTGGCAAATTGCCTAGAACTGTTTCCCCATACTGATATAATTATTATTATGTCCATGTATATTAAAAGCACAGTATTTTACTTTTTAAAGTAAATTTGTTTGTAGCTTCAAATAATATAAATAATCTCACATTCATTGGGTAAAATAAAATAATGTTATAAAATGAAAACAGATTACAAATAATGTTTGGTAATTGTTGAGGAGAAATTAATACAGAGTCGAGCTTTGGATTTTCCCTTTGGTGGGGAGGGGAGCGTATTTGAAACTGCGGAGTGTGATGGGTCCAAGACCTGAGGGACCCTAGATTTTAGCCTTAGTTTTTTCATTAACTACCTGTCTGACCTTGAAACTTATTTTTCTCAGCTACAAGGTAGTGATAATGTTACCTGCCTGGCATTTATCACAGGGATGTTTGAGGGTTCAATGTGACAATATATGTGAAAACACTTTATTACGTTAAAGCATTTTTCAGTATAATTAATACATTTTTATAAAATGAAAGACAACTAACATAAAATATATTCCTGTGGAAAGGAATAGAAATTTTAGGAGCTTGCATTTTAGTTCATTGATTCAGCATTTTACAAATGTATTTATTGAGTGTCTAGTACCGCAGAGGGCATACACAGTTGACATATGAAGAGCATGTATGGAGTGAGTAGGTTGTATATGGTGAAACTAGATAAGATGTAGATATTAATTATAAGTCCATTGTGGCTGGCACATCCTCGAATTTTTCTTAATTTTTATATTCAGAGAAGAAAACATGGGACTGATACTTCCTCTGAATGGATGATCTGATTTATTAATGGGGAGAAATATATGGGTCTCATCATTTGTATCATGTTTAACTGTAACAAGTTAAAAATCATCAAAGCAGATTTCAGAGTATAGTGTTGTGCAGTGCTATATGTGGTGTCACTTCAGGACCTCTGTCCACTGGCATGAGCCCGTTCCATTTCCACTTGAAATGCACCTTTTGAGAGGTATTGCCTTAGTTAAAAATCTTTTGTCCTTCTTAGAATAGAATGGCTTCTAGCTTAGGCATTTTCATTTTCATTTGTCTTTCTTGGTTTCTCCTTCTTCCTTGTGGATTCCTCCTCCTGAGGCGCTTTTACTGGTCATTCCATATCTGTTAGACCTCTAAAAGGGAGACGCTCCAGCACTCATAGCACTGGGCCCTTTTTATGCCTGCACTGGGCCCTTTTTATGTCTGCACTGGCAACCTTGGTGCTCTTATTCATTGCCATGACTGCAAAGCCATAAACTCTAAAATACAATAATCAACTTTATATCTCTTGTATACACTTCTCCCAAGATCTCCAGAATCATGTTTCTAATATTTATTCATCATTTCATCTTGGATACATCTCATATTCTTCTCAAACTTAAGAGGATTGAATAATAATACTCACACTCTTCTGTGTTCACTGCAGTTGTCCTACGGTTTTCCTCTTTGCAGTTAGCAAATGGCAACTCCACTCTTCAAGTTACTGAAACAAAAGCCCCAGAATCTCTCTTGATTTCTCTCAGTCACATATACTCCACATCTCCTTTAGCTCTGTTTTCAAAATATATCCACAATTCAACCACCTCTCATCACATCCATCAAGCACATCCTGGCTAAAACCATTATTTGTTTCATCCCATCCCAGCAGTTCCAGACCGTTCTTCTTACTTCCACCCTTGCCGTTATAGAGAGTATTCTCAGTATTTGATATAGATTTGTGGCACTCAAACTTCAGCATGAATCTGACTTACCCAGAAGTTTGTTAAAACAGGTTGTTGGGCTCTACCCACAGAGCTTGTGACTCAGTAAGTGGGCCACAGAGTTGGCACTTCAAAAAAGTCATTGGGTGATTTGAATGTCAGTGCTCTGGGGGACACCCATTGAGGACCAGTCATGTAGGGTTTCACTACTCATGGTATGGTCCACTGACCAAACATATCAGTATGATTGAGCTTTTCAGAAATGTAGAATTTTAGGCTCCACTTCAGACCCACTGAATCAGAATCTGAATATTAATATGATTTCCAGGTGATTCTTCTATACATTACAGTCTCAGAAACACAGATAAAGAAGCGTATTCTTCTTTACAGTTAAGTGAAATATATCCTTCATTTACATTTCAGGTCACATTGTGTTTTTCCTTTACTCAAAATAGATTTCCTTCTCAATCTGGGTAAAACTCTGAATCCTTACCATGGCTTAGAATGTCTTGCATAACCTAGGCTTCCCGTAAAACCCTCTGATTTCTCCTCCTGCCATTCATCTGCTGATTCTCTGTTCCCCTACTCCATCGGTCAGTTTGCTCTTCCTTGAACTCAACCATGTTCTGACTCAGGGCATTGGCACTGACTTTTTCCTCAATCTAAAATGCTCTTTCACCAAAAGCCACAGGGTTTATCCCCTCACCTGCATTGGCTCTGTTCAAGAGTCATCTTAGCAGTGAAGACCTTTTTCCCCCAAAATACTTGATAGCAGTCTCCTTCCCAACCTGGCACTCCATGTACTTCTTAACTTGCTTGAGTTTTCGGTGTGTAACATATTACCTTCTGAAATACTGCATATTTGGTTACTTACTAGCTTATTTTGTTTCTAGAAGACAATTTCTTTTGGCAGAGGTATTTTGACACTTTTGTTCCCTTTTGTTTGACTCTCTTGTTCACTTTTGTGTGTCCAATGCCTAGAACAGTGCTAGGCATATAATAGTAGTCAAATATTTGTTGAATTTATAAATATGAATGAGTCTTGAAAATCTTTTCTTAGAGTTGAATTTTTAATGGAAGGCATAAGGGTATAAGGACATGCCAGTATGAAAGTATAGAGGAGATGAAAAAGCAACTAAGGAGGGTTCAGGACTAAAATTTAACAAGAAGAGGACAGCCAGAAGTCAGACTTTTTCTCCATCACAATTTCTTTAGATTTTTATTAATAAGAAAATTAAATTGTGACAACATGTAGATGTTATATATAAGATACATTTCCTCCAGTTTTATATTCTATCCTAGAGATGAGAGACCAAAATGATGAAAATTTGCTACTGTATGTACTGTCTCCTTAAAATAAATGCCCACAAATGGTCTCAGCTGTGACTGTCTTTGGCTAAACAATTTTGAATTAATGGTGATAAGGTACAGCAGTGTGTATAGTTGGAAAAGGGTAGCCAGTGAGAAGATACCAGGATAAGTGTTGGGACTGTTTTTATATAATGCCTTTGCTAATGACCTGGAAGAAAGAGTGAGAATCTCATTAATTAAATTCACTGGCTTACTAAATTAAGACGTGTCAGTGATACCAAGGAAGGAAAGAAAAAAAAAAATGCAGAAGGACATAGAGGAGTCAGACAAGTAGAGAGAAATGAGTTAGAGTTCCATCTGTAAGAAAAGGAATTCAGATTAAAATATCTAAGACATATTTAAACAGTTCTTGAAATATGTCAAATGATGTTAATATTCATTTGATGATGATAGCATTGATAATGTTGATAAAGATATTTTACTTTGATTTCTGACTAATATGTGTCAAGAGTGGCTCAACTGCTGTCATTTTATGCAAGAACCCATCATGTTGGACACTGTGTAATATGGGACAAATTTTATTTCTAAACTATAATTAAATCTACATTTACATATTTCCAGTGGTATTAAATGGCAATGGTTCACATGAGGAAGCAAATGAAGCAAATTCTTCCTATGGGAAGGGACTTTTTTCAGGCTGCATTTAGACAATGGATCAAAGTTGAAACAAGAGATGGTTCTGACCTCAAGACATCTTTCAGGTTATAATCTGCCCCAGCCTCCATGGATTCATTTCTGAATCCCAGTGTAAAATTTTCACAATACTCATTAAATCTGTTAGGTCAAGTCATATATAATCGGCCATAAATGGTCAGATATTGGTAATTTCTTATGGCTGAACTAATGTGCTGTTTGGCATAAGAACTTGGAAGTTGCAAGGTAATAGCTACCCTGCTTCTCCAAGTACTCACTTCTACTCACAAGAGACCCTGGCAACTTCAGTTCAGACATCAGGAACTACTGGTGAGCAGCAAATGCAATGCTCATTTCTGCTCAGCACTGAAACTTCTAGGAAGAGTTAGCTGCTGGAGGAAGACAGAGGAAAATAAATTTCAGGAAGTGCCCTTAGGTGGGGTGTAGTGGCTTATTCCTGTAATCCTAGCTACTGGGGAGGCTGAGGCAGGAGGATCACTTGAGCCCAGGAATTCCAGGCATCAATGAGCTATGATGGCGCCATTGCACTCCAGTCTGGGTGACAAAGTAAGACACCATCTCTTAAAAAGAAAAAAAGTGCCCTCGAAGACTAATTTATAGATGAAAAGACTAAAGGATTCCTTAAAGTATTTAAGTATTAAGGATTTAATAGTTAAGGAATCCTTAATTATT
Source organism: Cacajao melanocephalus (assembly GCA_963573385.1). Classification (NCBI taxonomy): domain Eukaryota; kingdom Metazoa; phylum Chordata; class Mammalia; order Primates; family Pitheciidae; genus Cacajao; species Cacajao melanocephalus. The sequence goes on along the minus strand of CAUYLG010016612.1, from coordinate 91,213 downwards.
TAAGGTAAGTTTAAGCATTGATGATATTTGGGGTCTATTTATAATACTATTGATAATTCTTATTTTCATGTTTATATTTTGTCCCAGGCTGTTGTAAGATTGAAAATACAATTATGCAAGGCAGAAATAGGGCCTGAAAGACTTCAGAAATTCTGTGATTTGACTTAAGACTGTAATTGCTCTGCTTCTCCTGCCTGTCTCCTGTAAAATGTATCTATGGCAGCAGATGATATGCTCAGGCAAAGTACAGCTTAATTCTCAACTATAGAAATTAACACTTTTGATCTAGCACACTTATAAAACCATGTATTTTCTATCAGATGAGCCAGAAAAGTTTTCTGACTCCTAGCATTCTACAGCCTTAGGTGGAATAATGTACAAAAGAAATGCTTGCAAATATGCACACCAACATTGCATTTAGATTGTCCCTGTTTTGCACCATGTGTGAGGAACATTAGGCAACACATTATATCCTTCTGATTTTTAGCTGCTTAACCTATAAAATAACAGAATTGCACGAGATGCTCTCAATTGCAATTTTTCCTACCGTAATATTCTGTCACACTATACGGATACTTTTAGTGCAATGTTACATGTCCTCTACATACTTTGCTTCACTAGAGAGTAGTTTTGTAAGTGAAATAATAAAAATGTCAGCAGCTAAAAATTACTAATAACAATAAAAAATAATGACTATTTAATAATGAGTGGTTACTATATGCCAGCAGTCATGCTAAGGATTATCATGTATCTTCTGTGATTTCTTTGAGTAGTGTTTAAAAAGCTTAGAGAAGACACAAATGGAAAAACATCTCATGCTTATAAGTAGGAAGAATCAGTATTACTAAAATGGGTATGCTGCTCAAAGCAATTTACAGATTTAGTGCTGTTCGTATAAAACTACCAATGACATTCTTCGAAGAACTAGAAAAAACTATTTTAAAATTCACTTAGAACCAAAAAAGAGCCTGAAAAGCCAAAGCAATCCTAAGCAAAAATAACAATGCTTGAGGCATCACATTACCTGACTTCAAACTATACTGCAAGGCTACAATAACTACAAATACCATGGCCTTGGTACAAAAACAGGCACATAGACCAATGGAACAGAATCGCCCAGAAATAAGACCACTTATCTGTGACCATCTGATCTTCAACAAAGCTGACAAAAACAAGCAATGGAGAAAAGATTCCCTATTCAATAAATGGTTCTGGGACAACTAGCCACATGCAGGATATTGAAGGTGGACTCCTTCCTTATACCATACACAAAAACAATTAAAGATGAATTAGAGACTTAAATGTGAAACCTCAAACTATAAAACCCCTGGAAGACCACCAAGCCAATACCGTCCTGGACATATTAACAGAAACGGGCAAAGATTTCATGGCAAAGACACCAAAAGCAATCACAGCAACAGCAATAATTGACAAGTGAGATCAAATTAAACTTAGGAGCTTCTGGACAGCAAAAGAAGTAAACAGACAACCTACAGAATGAGAGAAAACTTTTGCAACCTATGCGTCTGACAAAGGTCCAGCATCTATATGAAATTTAAATTTACAAGAGAAAAACCACTCCATTAAAAAGTGGACAAAGGACATGAACAGACATACTTCTCAAAAGAAGACATATATGCAGCCAACAATCAAGAAAAAAAAAGTCACTGATTATTAGAGAAATGCAAATCAAAACTGCAATGAGATGCCATCTCACACCAGTCAGAATGGTTATGATTAAAAAGTCCAAAAATAACAGATGTTGATGAGGTTGTAGAGAAGATGGAATGCTTATACACTGTTGGTGGGAGCATAAATTAGTTCAACCATTGTAAAAAGCAGTATGGTGATTCCTCAAAGAGCTAACAGCAGATCTACATTCAACCCAGCAATCCAATTATTGGGTATATAGCCAGAGGAATATAAATCATTCTACCATAAAGACACATGCATGTGAATATTCATTGCCGTATTACTCACAAAAGCAAAGACATGGAATTACCCTAAATGCCCATCAATGACAGATTGGATAAAGAAAATGTGGTACATATACACCACGGAAACCTCTGCAGCTATAGAAAGGATGAGATCCTGTATTCTGTGGGAACATGGATGGAGCCAGAGGCTGTCACCTTTTGCAAGCTAATGCAGGAACAGAAAACCAAATACTTCATGTACTCACTTATAAGTAGGAGCTAAATGCTAAGAACTCATGAACACAAGGAAACAACAGACACTGGGGGAGAGTGGGAGAAGGGAGTGGAGCAGAAAAGAGATCTATTGGGTACTGGGCTTAATACCTAGGTGATTAAATCTGTACAGCCATCATCCATGACACATGTTTACGTATGTAATAAACCTTCACATGTACCCCCAAGCCTAAAATAAAAGTTAAAAAAGGTTATTATGAATTGTTGGGTTTAAATCTTAACTATTGTTAGGCTCTCTTTAATGCTCTTAATAAATTGTAGAATAACGTAGTCTTAAAGATCATGGCTGAGAGGGTTAGAATGCGAACTCATAGCTGCCGATTCCCTTTGAAATTTTTATCATTCCCCTAACTGATTGCAAACAGTGGCTTTTTCTGCTATGGAGAGATGCTTTCTTACCTGTCTTATAATGGAAAATGCAGTGAATAAAACGGAAATAATGAAGAAATGTAACTGCAGTACATAATTACAGTCTGTGATTTTTAAATGCATATTCATAAATTGAAGCAGTAAGGTAAGATGGCTTTTCTTCTTGCACAACCAGAAAGATGCCATGAACACAATCCACTTTATCTTTTTCTGTATATCTACAAAAGTAATGTAAGTTAGGTGAATTTTATCAAGATCCACTATTGCTACTCTATCTAAAAACTCATCCTAAAACGCCAATTACAATGCTATCTCTCTAGGATTGCATTGTGTTTAATTTTATGATGAACACCTGAGAGAAGCATGATCTATTAAAGCACTTTCTCTATTCTTTTAAAACATCAAAACATAATGTTTGTACCATTGATTTTTATCCCAGTATCCTCTCTTTAGTATTTCAGAAACTTTATTCAAAAAAAAGTAGCTGGTAGTTATAGCCTCTTTATTCTCACAGCTGCCAAACTTCTCTAATCTGTACTAGATCGGCAACCATCCTTAACAGATGATTTATAGCAGGGCAAAAAGTGCTATTGGACACCTGGAGAGTGAAGTTAAGTGCAGTGTATTGAGCAGATGAGAACATTTCTTGACAGATTTTGTTTTAGGTAAAAATGTGAGACATTTTCTTTTAGAGATTTCTTAAAACATATATTGTAAGGGAAAGAAAATCCATATGGTATTGATTTATTTAAATGTTTTAAAAATTAGATATTGGGAAAGCCTCTTTTATATTTTCTTGGAGAGGGAATATTTTATTTCACCAAGAATAAAAAGAAAGAGAAAAACCTGAAATTCATATTTAGTTACAGATTTAAAGTCAGAATTGACATGGTTTTAAAAACATGACCAAACAAAAATAAGTCTGTAGTTTCAAAGAATAAGCTTTAGAAGGAAGCAGGCAAGCTGTTTCTCTGGAAGACTCCTTATTCCCTTAGTCAAAACAAGAGCAGCAAACAAATAAACAGTAGTAGCACCAAATGGTAGTTTGGTACAAAACTCTATTGAATTTACAGCTTTAGTAATACAAGACTGGATATCAATTCATGGTTTCTTTTTCCTTATATGCAACGAAACAAAAGAACTCTGTTAAAGGAGTAATGAATTGTGTGGGCTGTAATTGCTATCCTGTCGGTAACTGTTACTTGCTGACAATGCTTCAGTGTTAGCTGGAATTAGGTCGTACGCTGTAGCCTACTAATCCATACTTATTATTAAACAGAGGAAAAAGGGTGATATTACCACCTTCCAGAGGTGTTTTAAAAAAGCACCTTTACCCTGGATGCACATCTAAAGTGTTACCTGGTTTTACCTGTTTCGAATAATTTTTGTAATTACTCAAAAAAATACAAATGCTTAAGTTTCACAATATGAGATGTAGGGTTATCTTATATAAATATTATTTAGGAATTTGTTATACATCTTAGATATGGCCCTGAGAATTGAGAAACACTGATTTCTCATTAGATTTCCTTATCTTTATTACCTTGACCTTTCTTCTAAAAACTTTTCTACTCAAAAACGGATCCCCTTTTTTAAAAATCTCCAGCTTTATTGAGGTTTAATTGACAAATAGAATATATTAAACATGTGCAATGTGATTTATGTATACATTGTAAATTATAATCAAATTCATTGACATATTCATCACCTCACATAGTTGCCCATTTTGTGTGTGTCTGTAAGTCTACGAAGGAAACCTGTGGTCTTCCTAGAAGTATTCATAACAGTATTCTTAGCTATAGTCATCATATAATAGATTCTCAGAATGTAGTCATCTTATAAGTGAAAGTTTTTGTGTACCCTTTGACCGATATCTCTTCATTTCCCCTACTCCAGGCCTCTGGCAGCCACTGTTCTATTTTCTGCTTCTATGATTTTTACTTTTTTAGATTCCACGTATTAGTGAGATTTTATACTATTCGTCTTCCTGTGTCTGGCTTACTTCACGAAACATAATGTCTTCTAGGTTCATTTATGTTGTCACAAATGGCAGGACTTTCTTCTTTTTATGGCTTAATAACATTCAATTGTGTATTCACATATATACACACATCACATTTCCTTTATTAATTCAACTGTTGATGGAATTAGATTATTTCCATATCTTGATTATTGTACATAATGCTGCAGTGAATAGAGGAATGCTGATACTGCTTCAAAATACTGATTTTATTTCCTTTGTATATGCATATAGAAGTGGAAATGCTGGATCATATGGTAGTTCTATTTCAATTTTTTGAGGAAGCTTCATACTTCATGTGCTTTATAATTCATACCCATCATACCCACCAAGAGTGTGCAAGCATTCCCTCTTCTCCACATACCCACTGACATGTATGTCTTATCTTTTTTATAATAGCCATTCCAAAAAGTGTGAGGTGATACCTCATTATGATTTTATGTGTTTTTCTCTTATTAGTGATGTTGAGCACATATTCATAAACCTGTCAGCCATTTTTGCACCTTCTCTGGAAAAATGTCTATGCAAGTCTTGCTCATTTTTGGAAGTTTAGTTTATTGGTTTTTTTGCCTTCAAGTTGTATGAGTGTCATGTATACTTTGGATATTACTCTTTTATCAGATACATGGTGTACAAATATGTTATCCCATTACATAGCCTGTCTGTTCACTCTGTTAATTTTTCCCTTAGCTGTGTAGAAGCGTTTTAGTTTGAGGTAATACCACTTGCCTATTTTTGCATTTGCTGCCTGTGTTATGTCATATCCAAATAAATATTCCCAAGACATGTCAATTAGATTATTTTCCCTATCTTTTCTTCTAGGAGTTTTATAGTTGCAGGTCTTAACATTTAAGTCTTTAGTCCATTTTGAGCTTATTTAAAAAATACATTGTGTAAAATACAGGTCAAATTTTATTTTTTGCCTGTGAATATTCAGTTGTCCAAATACCATTGATGAAAGAGATTGTCCTCTTCTCTTTATTTATTCTTGGTGCTCTCATCAAAGATTAGTTGACTGAATATAGTTGGGTTTATTCTTGGCTCTCTACTTTCTTCCACTGGTCTATTGGTCTGTTATGCCAGTATCATACTTATATGTTTACAGTAACTCTGTACTATAGTTTGAAAACAGGAAGAGTGATGCCTTCAGCTTTCCTCTTTTTCTCAAAATTGCTTTGGCTATTCAATGTCTTTCGTGGTTCCATGCACATTTTAGGATCTTCTTTTCTGTTTCTGTGAAAATTGCCATTGAAAATTTGATAATAATTTTGTTGGATTTACAGATTACTTTAGATAGTATGGCCATTTTATAATATCAATTCTTCCTACCCGTAAGCATGGAATATCTTTACATTTACTTGTATCTTCTTTATTTTTTTAATCAATCTATTTTTTAATCAATCTATTTTTCATTATACAGATTTTTTACCTCATTAGTTAAATTTATTCCTAAATATTTTTACGCTACTGCAAATGAGATTGTTCTCTTATTTTTTGAAACATTTATTAGTGTTAGAAGTGCTACTGAGTTTTGTAAATATTTTGCATTTTGAAAATTTACATGAGTATATTTATTCTAACAGTTTTCTGGCAGAGACTAGGATTTTCTGTATATAAGATCATGTCATCTGCCATCAGAGGCAATTTAACAATTTTTCTTATTTGAATATCGTTTATTTCTTTTCTTATTCAATTTCTGAATAAGACCTCTAGCAATATGTTGAGTAGAAGTGGCAAGGGTAGGTATCTTTGTCTTGTTCCTGATCTTAGAGGAACCAATCCTGCCTTCCAGTAAAACAAACAAACAAAAAAATCTCAGTTGATTATGGTGTATGATCCCTTTAACATGCTGTTGAATTTTGTTTGACAGTGTTTTGTTAAACATTTTTGTATCTATGTTCATTAGGAATATAGCCTGTAATTTTCTTTTCTATATCATATTAATCCAGCTTTGATATCAGCATAACATTGGCCTTGCAGTTTGGAAGATTTCCCTCCTCTTTAATATTTTTGGAAAAGCTTTAGAAGGATTGGCATTATTTCTTTTTTAAATGCTTGGTAGAGTTTACTTGTGAAGACTGATGGCTTGTGAATCTTGAACTTTTCTGTGTCTGAAGATTGTAAATTACTGAGTCAATCTCCTCACTTGTTTTTGGCCTGTTTAGGTTTTCTATTTTTTCATGATTAAATCTTGGTAAACTAAGTTTCTATGAAGTTACACATTTTTTCTAAGTTACTCTATTTATTAGCATATAATTGTTCATAGTAATCTAATGATTCTGTATTTCTGTAGTATCGGTTGTAATGTTTCTCTTTTTACTTATGATTTTATTTCATTTCTTATTTAGTCTAGCTAAAGGTTTGCCAGTTTTGTTCATCTTTTTGAAAAAAACAATTCTTAGTTTTCTTGCCCTTTTCTATTGTACTTCTTACCTCTTTCACTTATTTCTGCTCTGATTGTTATTTTCTTCCTTGTACTGACTTTAGTCTTAGTTAATTTTTTTTCTAGTTCCTTGAGGTGTCAATTTGGTTTATTTGAGATTTTTTTTTAATGTATGCTTTTATTATTATAAGCTTCTCTCTTAACACTGCTTTTAATGCATCCCGTAAATTTTGATATGTTTCTTTTCCATTTTTGTTTCTCTTAAGATGCTTTTTTATTTCCCTGTTGACTTTTTCTTTAACCCATTAGTTGTTCAGAACTTTAATGTTTTATTTCCACATATTTTTAAATCCTTAAATTTTCTTCTTGTTATTCACTTTTTTTTTTTTAACTGTAAGTTCTTGGATACATGTGCAGAGTGGTTTGCTGCACCTATGAACCCGTCACCTAAGTTTTAAGCCCTGCATGCATTAGCTATTTGTTGTCATCATGCTCTCCCTCCCCTGGCCCCACACCCCATCTGGCTCCAGTATGTATTGTTCCCCTCCCTGTGTCCATGTGTTCTCATTGTTAAACTCCCACTTATGAGTGAGATTTTGTTGTGTTTGGTTTTCTGTTCCTGTGTTAGTCTGCTGAAGATGATGGCTTCCAGCTTCATCCATGTCGCTGCAAAGGACATGGTCTCATTCCTTTTTGTGGCTGCATAGTATTCCATCGTGCATATGAACCACATTTTCTTTATCCAGTCTATCACTGATGGGCATTTGGGTTGCTTCTGTGTCTTTGCTATTGTGAATAGTGCTGCATAAACATACGTGTGCATGTATCTTTATAATAGAATAATTTACATTCTTTTGGGTATATACCCAGTAATGGGATTGCTGAGTCAAATGGTATTTCTGGTTTCAGATCCTTAAGGATCACCACACTGTCTTCAACAATGGTTGAACTAATTTACACTTCCATCAACAATATAAAAGTGTTCCCATTTCTCCATAGCCTCACCAGCATCTGTTGTTTCTTGACTTTTTAATGAATGCCATCCTGACTGACTTCAGATGGTATCTCATTGTGGTTTTGATTTTCATTTCTCTAATGATCAGTGATGTTGAACTTTTTTTCATATGTTTTTAGCTGCGTAAATGTCTGCTTTTGAGAAGTGCCTTTTCATATCCTTTGCCCCCTTTCTGGTGGAGTTGTTTGTGGGTTTTAAAAAATAAATTTGTTTAAGTTGCTTGTAAATTCTGGATATTAGGCCTTTGTCAGATGGATAGATTACAAATTTTTTCTCCCATTCTGTAGGTTGCCAGTTCACTCCGATGATTGTTTCGCTGTGCAGAAGCTCTTTAATTAGATGCCAGTTGTCAATTTCAGCTTTTGCTGCAATTGCTTTTGGTGATTTCTTCATAAAATCTTTGTCCATGCCTATGTTCTGAATGACGTTGCCTAGGTCTTTTCTAGAGTTTTTATGGTTTGAGGTTTTACATTTATATCTTTAATCCCTTTTGAGTTAATTTTTGTATAAGGTGTAAGGAAAGGGGTCCAGTTTCCGTTTTCTGCATATGGCTAGCCAATTTTGCCAGTACCATTTATTAAAAAGGGAATTCTTTCCCCATTGGTTGTTTTTGTCAGGTTTGTTGAAGATCAGATGGTTGTAGGTGTGTGGTGTTATTTCTGAGGTCTGAATTATGTTCTATTGGTCTATATATTTGTTTTCATACCAATATCATGTTGTTTTGGTTACTGTAGCTTTGTAGTATAGTTAGAAGTCAGGTACTGTGATGCTTCCAGCTTTGTTGTTTTTGCTTATGATTGTCTTGGTTATGCAGGCTCTCTTTGCTTTCCATGTGAATTTTCAAGTAGTTTTTTCTAATTCTGTGAAGAACGTAAATGATAATTTGATGGAAATAGTGTTGAATCTGTAAATTGCTTTAGAGAGTATGGTCATTTTCATGACACTTTTTCTTTCTCTTTATGAGCCTGGAATGTTTTTTCCATTTATTTGTGTCCTCTTATTTCCCTGAGCAGTGGTTTATAGTTCTCTTTGAAGAGGTCCTTCACATCTCTTGTTATCTGTACTCCTAGGTATTTTATTCTCTGTAGAAATTGTGAATGCAAGTTCATTCATGATTTAGCTTTTTGCTTGTCTATTGTGGGTGTAAAGGAATGCTTGAGATTTTTGCACATTGATTTTATATTGAGACTGCTGAAGTTGCTCATCAGCTTAAGGAGTTTTAGGGCTGAGACAATGGAGTTTTCTAATATGCAATCATGTCATCTGCAAGCAGAGACAGTTTGACTTTCTCTCTACTTATTTGAGTATCTCTTATTTCTTTCTCTTGCCTGATTGCCCTGGCCAGATCTTCCAACACTGTGTTGAATAAGAGTGGTGAGAGAGGACATCCTTATCTTGTGCCAGTTTTCAAGGGGAATGCTTCCAGCTTTTGCCCATTCAGCATAATACTGGCTTTGGTTTTGTAATAAATAACTCATTATTTTTAGCTATGTTCCATCAACACGTAGTTAATTGAGAGTTTTTAACATGAAGGGATATTGAATTTTATTGAACATTTTTTCTGCATCTGTTGAGATAATCATGTGATTTTTGTACTTGGTTCTGATTATGTAATGAATTACAGTTGTTGATTTGCATATGTTGAACTAGCCTTGCATCCCAGGGATGAAGCCAACTTAGTTGTAATATGTAAGCTTTTTGATACGCTGCTGGATTTGGTTTACCAGTATTAAGGATTTTTGCATCAAGATTCATCAGGGATATTGACCTTAAGTTTTCTTTTTTTGTTGTATCTCTGCCAAGTTTTGATATCAGGTTGATAATACCCTCATAAAATGAGTTAGAGAGGAGTCCCTACATTTCAATTGTTTGGAATAGTTTCAGCAGGAAAGGTACCAGCTACTGTTTGTAGCTCAGGTATAATATGGCTGTCAATCCATGTGGTCTTGGGCTTTTTTTTTTTTCCTTTGGTTGGTAGGCTACTTATTACTGCCTCAATTTCAGAACTTGTTATTAGTCTGTTCAGGGATTCTACTTCTTTCTGGTTTAGTTTTGGCAGGAATTTATCCATTTCTGATGCTGAGTCTTACTCTGTCACCCAGGGTGGAGTGCAGTAGCGCAATCTCAGCTCACTGCAACCTCTGCCCCCCAGGTTCAAGTAATTCTCCTGCCTCAGCCTCTCAAGTAGCAGAGATTAAAGGCACCTGCCACTACACCCAGCTAGTTTTTGTATTTTTAGTAGAGATGGGGTTTTGCCATCTTGGCCAGGCTGGTCTTGAACTCCTGACTTTGTGATCCACCCATTCTGCCTCCCTACGTGCTGGATTACAGGCGTGAGCCATGGTGCCTGGCCATTTCTTCTCTCTTTTCTTCTTTATTAGTCTAGGTAGTGATCTATTTTATTATTATTATTTTTTTTTAAATATAGCCCCTGGATTTATTAATTTTTGGAAGGGATTTTTATGTCTGTCTTCAATTCTGCTGTGATCTTAGTTATTTTCTTCTGCCAGCTTGTGTATTTATTTGTTTTTGTTTCTGTAGTTCTTCTAATTGTGACATTAAGTTGTCAATTTCAGATATTTATAGTTTTCTGATGTGGGCATTTAGTGGTATAATTTTCCCTCTTAACAGTACTTTAGCTATGTTCCAGAAATCCTGGTACATTGTCTCTTTCTTCTCATTGGTTTCAAAGAACTTCTTGATTTCTGCCATAACTTCCTTATTACCCAGGAGTCAATCAGGAACAAGTTGCTCAATTTCCATGTGGTTGTGTGGTTTTGAGTGAGTTTCTTAATCTTGAGTTCTAATTTGATTGCAGTGTAGTCTAGGAGACAGTTGTGGGTTGTGACTTCAGTTACTTTCCATTTGCTGAGAAGTGTTTTACTTCTAGTTGTATGGTCAGTTTTAGAGTAAATGCCACATGCCATTGAGAAGAATGTATATTCTGTTGTTTTGGGGTAAAGAGTTCTGTAGATATCTATTAAGTCCACATGATCCAGGCTGAGTTCAACTCCTGAATTAACTTGTTAATTTTCCACCTTGTTGCTGTGTCTAATATTGACAGTGGGGTGCTAAAGCCTCCCGCTACTATTGTGTGGGAGTCTTCTGCTTTCCATTTGCTTGGTAAATTTTCCTCCATACCTTTATTTTGAGTCTACGTGTGTCTTTGTACATGAGATAGGTCTCTTGAAAAGAGCAGTGTTGAGTCTTGACTCTTCATTCAGTTTGCCAGTCTGTGTGTTTAATTGGGGTATTTAGCCCATTTACACTTAAGGTTAATATTTTAATGGGTGAATATGACGTGTCATCATGATGCTAGCTGGTTATTTTGCACATTAGTTCATGCTGTTTCTTCATAGTGTCATTGACCTTTACAGTTTCATGTGTTTTTGCAGTAACTGGTACCAGTTTTTCTTTCAATATTTAGTGCTTCCTTTAGAAGCTCTTGCAAGGCATGCCTGGTAGTGACAAATTCCCTCAGCATTTGCATGTCCGAAACTGATTTAATTTCTCCTTCACTTACAAAGATTAGTTTGGCCAGATAGGAATTCTGGGTTGAAAATTCTTTTCTTTAAGATTGTTAAATATTGGCCCCCATTCTCTTCTGGCTTGTAGGGTTTTGCAGAAAGATCCACTGTTAGGATGATGAGCTTCCCTTTGTAGGTAACCTGGCCTTTCTTTCTGGCTGTGCTTAACATTTTTTCTTCATGTCGACCTTATAGAATTTGATGATTATGTGTCTTGGTGTTGATCTTCTCATGAAGTATCTTTGTGGGATTTTCTGTATTTCCTAAATTTGCATTTTGGCCTGTCTTGCTAGGATGGGGACATTCTCCCGGATATTATCCTGAAGCGTGTTTTCCAACTTGGTTCCATTATCAGTATCTTTTTCAGGTACTCCAATCAGTTGTAGTTTTGACTTTTACATGGTTCTATATTTCTCAGAGGTTTCGTGCAGTACTTTTCATTCTTTTTTCTCTAATCTTGCCTGCCTGCCTTATTTCAGCAAGATACTCTTCCATCTCTAATATTCTTTTTTCTTCTTTTGATTCAGCTATTGATACTTGTTGGTGTATGCTTCATGAAGTTCTCGTGCTGCATTTTTCAGCTCCATCAGGTCATGTGTGTTCCTCTTTAAACTGATCATTCTAGTTAGCAGCTCCTCCAACTTTTCATCAAGATTCTTGGCTTCTTTGAATTAGATTAGAACATGCTCCTTTACCTCAGTGAAGTTTGATATTACCCACCTTCTGAAGCCTACTTCTGTCAATTTGTCCACCTCATCTTCCATCCTGTTCTGTGCCATTGCTGGAGAGGTGTTAAAATCATTTAGAGTTTAAAAGGCATTCTGGCATTTGGGGTTTTCAGTGTTTTTATTGTTGTTGTTGTTGATTCTTTCTCATCTTCATGAGTTTGTCTAATTTTTATCTTTGAGGCAGCTGACCCTTGGATGAGGTTTTGTGAGGACTTTGTTTTTAATGCTGTTTTTGTTGCTTTCCAATTTTTGGTTATTGTTTCAATAGTCAGGTCCCTCTTCTGTAGGCCTGCTGTAGTTTTCAGGCCCTATTCATCTTGGTTTGCTCCTGCACTTGGAAATATCACTTGAGGAGGCTGGAGAACAGCAAAGATGGGTTCCTGTTCCTTCCTTTGGATCTCTGACCTTGAGGGGCAGTGACCTGATGCTAGTAGGAACACTTTTGTATAGGATGTCTGACAACCCCTGTTTGGGACATCTCACCCAGCTAGGTGGCACAAAAAGCACGACCCATTTAATGAGGCACTTTGGCTGTTCCTTGGTGGAGGATGTGTGCTGCACTGAGGGGAAACCTACTTGTCTGGGCTGCTGGGATTCCTCAGAGCTAGCAGGAGAAAAGACTAAGTCTGCGGGTCCATGGAGACTATGCCCACCCCTGCCCCTAGGGACTCAGGCCCAGGGAGATCAGAGTTCATTCCCTGGCTAGAGTTGGGGTTCCTGTAGAGAGGCCCTGCAGCCACAGTGTTGCCCACTGCCCCTTCCCCAAGGATCTCAGATGGCTTAGACAGCAAGCAGCTGCAGCAGTGGTAATGGCCGCCCCTCCTCACAAGTACTTTGCAAGCTTAGGCTGATTCTAGCTGAGTGGCTGTTGAGAATCCGTGCAGCTCCATGGTTTGAACCCAAGGTTCTGGTGGCATGGGATCATGAGTGTGATCTTCCAATTCATGGGTTGCACAGTTTTATGGAAAAAGAAGGGTTTCCCAGGCTGGGTAGCACACTCACTCACCCTCTCACTTGGCTGCCCTGTGTGGCTCTCAGGTGGGCCGCTAAGCCACACCACACTGCTCTTCCTTCCTCTCTGTAGGTCACACCAGCTTCCTAGTCAGTCCTAATGACAGAACTTGGATACCTCAGTTGCTGGTGCAGGATTCACATGCTGTTTTGGATCTTTTTGATGGGAGCCTCCGATGGCCACTGCTTCTGATTGGCTGTCTTGGCCCCACCCCACTTTCTGTTACTGCTTTATGGTTTCATACCATTGTGCTCAGAAAAGATACTTGATATGATTTCGGTTTTCTTAAATTTGTAAAAACTTCTTTCCTGGCCCAACATATAATTTCTCCTGGAGAAATGTTGGCATGTGCTTGAGAAGAATATGTACTCTGCTGCTGTTGAATGAAATGTTCTCTATATGCCTGTTAGGTCTATAGTGGTATTAAGTCTGCTGTTTTTGCATTTTTTTCTATCTGTGTCATCTATCCAATGTTGAAAGTAGAATATTGAGGTTCATTACTATATTTTATTGTCATGTATCTCTTTAGTTAATATTTGCCTTACATATTTATGCTCTCTGATATTGGCTGCATATATGTATATATATATATACACACATACACACATACACACATATACAGTTGTTATAATCTCTTAACACATTTTTTTGTATAGATTGACCTTATGTTTCTTTTTTCATGAATTTTTCCTGAAAATCTATTTTGGCTGATAAATATATTGCCACCCTTACTCTCTTTTGGTTAGCATTTACATGGAGAATATTTTTCATCCCTTCACTAACAATGTATATATGCTCTTAAAGGTGAACCTGAGTTTCTCGTAGCAGCACCATTTTGGATCTTGTTTATTAATCTATTCGGTCACTCTGTGTCTTTTGACTAGAGAATTTAATTTATTTACATTTAAAGTAATTATTGATACGTAGAGACTTTTTATTATTTTGTTAATTTTTTCTGATTGCTTTGTAGTTCCTTTGATTCTTTATCCTGTGCTGTATTCCTTTGTAATTTCTTGTTTTTATTCTAGTGTTATGCTTTGATACCTTTTTCTCTACAGTTTATTTTATCTACTGAAGGTTTCTTGTGTGTGCGTATAGTTACCATGATGCATAAATAAAACATGTTATAGTTATAACATTCTATTTTAAGCTGATAACAAGTTAAACTCTATAATTTAACTTAAACTCTATAATTTTACTTCTCCCCTGTACAAATTATATGCTATTAATGTCACTCTTTACATCTTTTTATATTGCGTATCCATTAAAAATTCATGTTGTTATAGTTATTTTTAATATTTTTGCTTTTTGTGTTTGTACCACTGTCAGTAAGTACCATCCAGCAGTTTTTCTTACCTGTGGGAGACATATTTCAACATCCTCATTCAATGCCTAAAGCTGTAGAGAGTACCAAACTCTCTATATACAGAGACAAATTGTTTGGAAGGCTGTCTTCCCACTTAATAAGTAAAGGTTTCTTGCTTTTCAAAAAATTTTTGAGTCATCATTTTGGTTAAATAAATGACTTACAGTAAGCTAGAATTGTATTTCATAATATCAATTGTTTTAAACCTTTAACATATTCGATAGGCTTCTCTAAATCAAATTTCAGCTTCAAAAATGTCTTTTCTGACCCCTAATTTTGGAATGCTACTGAAAGTCCCTGGAGCATCAGAAAGAGAGGTAAACAGGATTATCTAACGTGGTTGTAGCTGTTTGGCCTGTCTCGAACAGCTGCTGTGAAGACGCTGGCTGCAGCAGGGTAGACGTGGCTAGGTTTGCTACTCCACAGGGCCAGCAAGAGCCAGGAACTGGGGGGAGCCCCACCCACTATGGAGTTGGAGGGTCAGGAGCCCTCTCACTCTCTCTCAGGTACAGCTGCAGCCACCCAGCCACGACTGTGGATCTGGGGCATCCCTCTGCTTTTGGGAGCCCAGGAAGCCCCTGCCCCTGCAGGCTTGGAAGTGCATGCTTCCACTGTCTCACTCTCCCCAGACCTGGCACCTACTCTGGTGTGGAGCAAAGTTGTGGTTGAGCCTGGGCACCATTGTGACCCAGCCAGGTGTACAAGTGCTGGAGACAACACTGACATGCTTCCCCCTGCCACCTTAGCTTCCTCTGGAGTTTGGGTGCCCAGGAGCACAGGAGAGAGGCTGGGGTGGGGCTGAGGGCAGCTCAGCACAGGCCTGCAGGTGTCCCTCAGCACAATGGCCTGGACATTGTGGACAGCATGTTGATGGCAGGAGGCAGATAGTTTCCTGCATTGAAGGAGGCAGGTCCCCAGTAAAACCTCACCTTCAAGTCAGGGATGGCCTGAAGCCTGGGGGCCAGGCTGCCAGTTCCGAGTAGAGTTGCTGACCAGGAGGGAGAACTTATGGTGCTTCTCCTAGGCGCGACTATGGCTGCCCATTGACCAATCAGCACACACCTCCTCCTTTTTGAGCCCGGAAAAACTATGGCCTCAGCCAGACTCTCACAGATATCAGAACTACCAGCTAAAGGAAGGAGCTACTCACTTTGCATCTCCTCAACTCATCAGGAAGACTGGTGTGTAGAAAGATACTACCCACTGTTTGTCTCCTCTCTGCTGAGAGGTGGACACTCAAAGGGATGACCTGCCTCAGGAAAGGAACTACCCACTTTGAGTCTCCTAAAAACTGTTCTGCCGCTCAGTGAAGCTCCTTTCCACCTTGCTCGTCCTTCAGTTGTCCGCATACTTCATTCTTCCTGGACATGACACAAGAACTTGGGACTCGCCAAATGACAAGACTAAAAGAGCTGAAATACAAACAGTGCTGAAACATGCCCCACTGCTCACCAACTTGTGGGTGACAAGAGGGAGAAAAGAGCTGTGGCCCTTCAGGGAACCAAGACCTATGGGTTCCCTGAGCCAGGGCTGTGACACCCTCTTTGGGGCTCTGTGGATCCTGGTATCTCCAAGCTTTTGGGCACCACCACATTCCCCAGTGGCCACAGCAGAAGGCACTTGCAGTACACCTGGTCCAGCCACAGCCTCACATGGAGCTGGCACCAGTGCTGGTGCCTGGAGCTGCCTACCCTGCCACAGCTGTGTGCCTGGCTGTGTGCAGTGGCTGGACCTCATGCTCAATTGCTCACACACCCCTCATTGCTCTGTGCCTAGTTCACTCTTGGCAGGTGTGGGATTCAGGCCAGTAGCAAGAGTGGAGTGCAGCCTGTCAGGCCAAGTAGGTGGCACGAGCCCAGCAGGCGTGAGCAAAACCCCAGTGACATCCCAAGGACACGGTGACAATACCTTTTAAAATTAAGCATGCATATCTATGATAAAGTTTAATTTATAAATAAGGCACAATAAAAGATTAACAAAAATAATGAATAATAAAAGAGGACATTAACAATTTATGCTAAGAAAATCTCTATAAATATGGCTTCTCTCTATCTCTCTTAAAATATATTCTTTTACTGTACCATGGGTAATTAAACCTAGGGATAGCAAAACTGCAGATAAGAAGGGATTACTATACATACCACCATTACAGTATTACAATATTCTGAAATTTACTATGTATTTAACCTTACCAGTGAGTTTTAGACTTTCATATGATTTTGTATTGTTACATAATACCTTTCATTTCAATGTGAAAAACTCTTTTTTAGCATTTTTTATAGGACATCCTATATTTATAATAGTACCTCAACTTTTACTTTTCTGAGAATGTTTGTATCTCTCCTTTGTTTCTGAAGGACAACTTTGCCATGTATAATATTATTGGTTGACATTTTTTTTTCTACCAACACTTGGAACATAGCATATAACTCACTTGTGACCTTCAAAGTTTCTGTAGAGAAATCCACTGATAGCTTCAGGACTTTTTGCTTGTATGTGATGAGTCCCTTTTGCTACTTTCCTGATCCTCTCTTATATTTGAATTTTACAATTGGATCATAATGTTTCTCTGACTATCCCTCTTTAGGTTAATCTTTCTTGGTGTTGTTTGAGTTTTACGAATTTGAATGTGATTTTTTCTCTCCAAGATTAGGCAAGTTTTCAGCCATCATTTATTTAAATACATTTTTCTGCTCCTGTCTCTTCATGTTTTGGACTGTCATAATTGATATTTTCTTGATCATGGCCCATAAGTCCTTTTGCTTTCTTCAGCATTTTACATTCTCTTTGTTTGGCTCTTCTAATAGCCTAATTTCAACTAAACTTTATTCAAGTTCCTTGATTCTTTTTTTTTTTTGGCATTTTTGAGTCTACTGTTGAAAATCTCTATTAGATTTTCCAGTCTGTCATTGTATTCATCTCCAAGATTTGTGTTTGTTTCTATTTTTTATGATTTATATTTCTTTATTAAACTTTTTGTTTATACAGTTTTTTTCCTCTGATACTGTTGTTTATTTGGGTTCTCCTGTATCATATTGAGCTTCTTTAAGGTAATTAGTGTGAATTATTTGTCACGCAATTTCTAGGTCTCCATTTCTCTGGGGAGGGTTATTGGAACTTTATTAGTCTCCTTTGATGCTATCATATTTGCCTACTTGTTCATTATCAGTGCAGCTTTGCTTTGGCATTTGTGCATTTGAAGAAGCAAACACTTGTTCTTGTTTTTACAGACTGATTTAGGCAAGTAAAGACCTTTTCCTTTGAGTCTCTAGCCTAATGAGATTGCCCTAAAAATCATGGTTGAGTAGGGTTCGTGCTGGGTTACATGGGTGCTGCAAAATCTACAGTTGGGGCTGTAGTTGGTGAAACTGTTACCACAGTCTCAAACAGGCATGAATCCTGTCTGGTTCCTGGGAAAACTAGACTGACTCTAGGTCTTTAGTCAGTAGGCTGGCACTCGGAAATAGGTACTTTTCAGGATCCATAGTTTTTCTGCAATAGGTGCATAGGCAGATGTCGTTCCTTCTGGATCCCTGAGTGAGCTCCTACTGGGTCACTGAATGGGTTCCTGGAAGGACTTGCCTAAACCATAGTTGAGAGGGGCTAAAAGTAATCATAGGGGTGTTCCAGTATTCTCAATTGAGACTGAGGTCTGCAAGCCTCTCTCTAGGGGCACAGGCTTACATGCTCATATAGGTCCTGGGGGACAGAATTGCCCCTAGAGTGTGGCTGACAGGAAATTGAGCCAGGCCACAGTATGCTTCAGGATCTGCTGTGAGATTCAGGTTGATGGGCCTGCCTCTAAGAGGAGCATGAAATAGTGTGTCTCCTGGCAGGTCCATGTGGGAGCAGCACTAATCTATGACTAGAGCTAACACGGGCTAGAACTGAGTTACCAAGCTGTTTCAGGATCTGCTGTGAGACCAGAGCTCAGCAGCCTTGCCTCGGGGGCATGAATCTGTGTGTTTTCCTGTGGGTTTCTGGGCAGATAGGAGTGCTATCAGACTGTAGTTGAGAAGGGCTGGTGCCTTTGCAGGGCCACATCTGGGACTGAGATTATTGGGCCTGTTACTGAAGGCATGGCTGGGCATGACTCTTCCCTAGTCCCTTGGCTGATGGTTCTGGTGGCAGAACTGAGGACAGTTGGAGCTGTAGCCAAATCTACAAGGAGGTGAGGCTGTTTTCAGGTTTGTAACCATGACCACAGGTGGTGAACCTGTCACCTGGGTGTGGACTTGCTTTTTCAAAACAGCCTTCCTTAGTCTTGGGCTATCTAGGGTTTCACAACTTCTGATCTAAACTTCAAAGCTTCCACAGAGGCACTTTTTCCCATGGATGACTGCCAAACTATTGTTACTGCGAGAGCATATGAACAGAGAATCTCCTATTTTACCCTCTTGCTCTAAAACCTGATTACTTTATTTTATATTTATTTTAATTTGCTTGAATCAGCATAGAGGTGAGAGATCAATGGGATGAGTAAAATGACATGGACAAAAGTCTATTGGCAGACTAGAAAGTAATTTTTAATTAATAGTGCTCCCATTCATTGTCTTAAAAACAAGTTGGATCTTTATTAATTACCTTGAACACAAAATGTTCTATTTTTTCCAAATAGTTGATGTAAAAGAAACTGTTTTCTTTTTTACTTATACCAGAAAATCTTTTAGAATGGTCCCTTTGTCTACATTTTAATATATGATATTAAGAGATAAATACTGTGGAAAGAATATTAAGCGTCTTTATGCCTTATTCAATCTTTACCACTTCCTTAGATGCTTTATTTCTGAATACAGTCACAATGGGGTTTAGAGAGTCAATGTATGACTTTTTTCTGGGGAAAAGTGATACAATACAATTGATAAGACATCATATAATTTGAACATTTTAAAACTTACTGAGATTTGTTTTGTGGTTCATAATGTTTTGTATCTTGGAAAATGTTGATTGTGTACCTAGAAGAAAATGTGCTCAACTTTGTTGGGTGGAGTGTCGTATGAGTAAGAACCAGGCCAATTTAGTTGATAATAATGTTTGAGATTTCTGCATACTTAAAATACTTTGTTTATTTGTTCTCTTGATTATTAAGAGAGGGATACTGTCTTAGTCTGTTTGGATTGCTATACCAAAAAAACCCTTACCTAATTAGTTTATAAGTAGCAGAAGTTTATTTTTTCATAATTCTGGTGGCTAGAAAGTCTAAGATCATGGGAGATTTCAGTCCGGTAAGGATGCATTTTCTAATTCATAGATGACATTTTTTACTGTGTCCTCACACAGTAGAAGAGATGAAGGGTTTCTCTCAGGTCTCTTTTATCAAAGCAAGGACATTCACTTCTGAGGGCTCCATCCCTGTGGTCTAATCAGCTCCCGAATTCCCCACCTCCTAATACTGTCACCTTATTGGGCAAGATTTCCACATACAAATTTGGAGGACACTAGACATTCAGAAGATGGCAGAGGAAGAAATTTCCAAATGTTAAGACTGTATCTATTTTTTCTTATAACTCTATGACATTTGTTTCATGTATCTTTAAACTGTTACCATGTGCATAAACATGATGATGATTACGCTCTTCAAAGGAATTGTCGTTTCATGATTGTCTTAGTTCATTTGTGCTACTGTAATACCAAAAAGCGGGTAATTTATAATGAGCAGAAATGTGTTTAATCTCAGAATTACAGATATTAGATAGCCCAACATTAAGATGCTAACAACTGGTAAAGGCCTTATTGCTCTGTCATCCCATGGTAAAAGGCAGAAGGATCAAGAGACAGAAGGAAGCTGAATGCCCCCTTTTATAATGACAGTAATCCTACCTAGGAGGGAAGACCCCTCATGGCCAAGCCGTTTCTTAAAGGTCCCACCTCCCAACACTGTTAGAGTGCCAACTAAATTTCAAGGTGAGTTTTAGAAGAGACAAACATTTAAACCATAGCAATGATTAAATGATGTTCATGTGTACAGTAAGTGTTTTTGCTTTAAAATCTACTTTGTCTGATACTAGTAGCCTCTCCAGATTTCTAAACAAAAAAATTATTGTTAACATGGTTTATTGTTCCCATTCTTTTTCTCTTGACTATTTATACCTTTATTTTCAAAGTGAGCTTGTAATAGAAGGTATATAGTTGAATCCTGTTTTGTGTTTCCAGTCCAACAATCTGCACTTATTTATTTGTTAATATGATTGGGTTATGTCTAGTACTTCTTTTTTATTTTATGCTTTTACTATTTCTTTTTTTCTCTTTTTCTGCCTTATTTTGATGAGTCGAGTATTTCTTCCCCTCATTGCATTTTATTTTCTTTTTGCCTTAATATTTATATATCTGTTTTTTGTTAATTCTGTTGTTGGTTTTGTAGTATACTTATCTATTGTATCAATCGACCTTGATATTATGCTGCTTTTTATATCTTAAAGTAACTATAATAATACATTGCATTTATCCCTTGAGAGGCTCTGTTCTGCTTTTTAAAATTTTACATTTATATGTGTTATGAATCTCATAATACATTTTTATTAATATTCTTATTTTGTCTTCAATGTCAATTGTCTTAACAAAGGAATTTAAATAACAATGAAAGAAATATTCTATATTACCATTTGCAGAGCTCTTCATTATTTTGTTTAGAACTGGATTTTCTTCTGATATCATTAACTTCTACCTGAAATAATCATGTTAGCATTTCCTGTAGTTAGTTCAGCTACTGATAAATTATTTCAGCTTTGTGTGCCCCCAAATGTCTTTATGTCAGCGTCATATTTGAAATACATGTTTTGAGATACAGAACTCTAGTTCAGAGAGTTTTCATTTCTGTACTTTAAACACTTTCTCCACTGTCTTCTAGCTTGCATTGTCTCTAATGAGAAATATGTTATCTTTGTTTCTATATATGTAATGTGTGTTCTTAATCTGGATATTTTAGGATATTTTTTCTTTTTAATACAATACTC
Organism: Cacajao melanocephalus; assembly: GCA_963573385.1. Classification (NCBI taxonomy): domain Eukaryota; kingdom Metazoa; phylum Chordata; class Mammalia; order Primates; family Pitheciidae; genus Cacajao; species Cacajao melanocephalus. The sequence continues at coordinate 69,630 of CAUYLG010016612.1, read as the reverse complement.
ACAATATGCCTTTTCCTTTATTAAATGCATTTTATGTTGGAGTTCATTGAACTTCTTGTATCTGTGGATTACTATTTTCATCACATTTTTAAACTATTCAGCCATTATTTCTTCAGCCCTTTTTTGCTTTCTGCTCTTTCTTTTCTCCTTTTAGATTGCTTTTATGTATGTCTTAGACCACTTGAATTTGCTCCACAGTTATTCCATTTTTTTCTTCCCTTGGTTTCATTTTGAGTGGTTTTTATTGTTAAGTCTTGAAGTCCATTACTTTTTTTTTTTTTTTGGCAATATCTGATCTGCTTTTAATTCCATTTAGTATAATTTTCATTTCAGGCATTGTATTTTTTTCATCTTGGCAAATTTGATATTTTTAAGTTCTATAATTTATTTTTTTTCTATTGTTCCTAATATTTTCCTCTAGTTTCTTTAACATGTTAAATTATTGTGAAAATGCATTTAGTATTCTGTTAATTAATGTTATCTGTATCAAGTCTATATTGGGTTAAAATTGATTGATTTTTGTCTTCATTCTTCAGCTTATTGTCCTCCTATATTGCATGTCTCATAATTTGTGACTGGTCGCCGGATACTGTGATTTTACTTATTTAGGTCCTTATTTTTGTGTTCCTGCATATATTCCTGAGCTTTCTTGTGGAATGCAGTTTACTTCCTTGGAAATGGCGTGATCTTTTTAGGTTTCTTTGGCTTGAACTGAACATTGTTTTTCTAAGGTTTTTTTTTTTTTTTATTTTTTTTGTCCCCCAACACTGAAAGAAAAGCGTAAAAGTACCCTATAAAGTGACAACTGTATTTTAAAACTTCATACTTCGGCTTGTAGACTCCAGATACTATTCCTTCTAATGCATTTGGGTGGTTACTTTTTGCCATTTTAGTGACATTACGACATACATATTCTGAACAATATTCCAGTTTAAGACTCAAGAGGATCCTCTACATATATTTGGAGCTCTCTCATTGTGCAACTTTCTCTTCTCTGACACTCTGCCCTGTGAACCCTTACTTTGGTCTTTCTGGGCTTCCAACTCTAACAGTTCACCTCAGGGAGACTGTCTGGGGGCAATTGGCTTACTTTCCCAGTGCCACAGCCTGGAAACTCTGACTAGGCAGTGAGCCGAGGTAATCTTACGGGCCTCTGGTTTGTTATCTCATCTCATAGTGATGACTAGATTATTGTGTTGTATTTCCTAATGCTCAATGGCTTGAAAAGTGTTGACTCATAATTTGCTCAATTTTTAGTTGTTTGATATGAAACAGTATTTCGGGTCTTTGTTACTTTATCTTGGTTACATGCAGATGTTTCCTAAACTATTCTTCTAAAAATAAGTGTTAGTTGAGTACTAAAAAGTCCATTTGGAAACTATTTCACCTATTTTAAATTGAGATTACATAAAAAATTGAATTAAGAAGATAGACTTTTAATAATTTTTTGATTTATTATTTTCATAACAAGTATATTGAGATACAATTCACATACCAGGCAGTTTATCCATTTAAAGTATAGAATTCAGTGCTTTGAATATACTTAAAAAGTTGTGCAACAATCACCGTGACCAATTTTACAAACTTTTCATCAACCGACAAATAAACCCTATGCCTTTTTAGCAGTCAGTGTGCTGTTTTTTCCCAATCCCTTTAGCTCTAAGCATCTATTTTCTGTCTCTATAGATATGCCTATTTTGGACACTTACTACAAATAGAATCCTAAAACGCATGTTTTTTTGTGATTGGTTTATTGTACTTAGTCACTCTTGTATTCAAGGTTCATTTGTGTTGCAGTATGTATCACCACTTTACTTCTCTTTATTGCTGGATAATATTCTACTCTATAGATACCCTTTCATTATTTAGTGGACATTTGGGTTGTTTTCACATTTTAGTTATTATGATAATGCTGCTATGAACATCTGTGTTCATGTTATTGTATGAAAATGTTTTCAGGTCGCTTGAGTATGTGACTGGAATTGAAAGTGCTGGATAAAATGGTAACTAAATGTTTAACCTTTTGAGGAAGTGCCAAAATGTTTTTTAATTTTTGATTCCCATAAGCAGTTTATGAGGATTGCAACCGATCCACATCTTTGTCAACACTTATAATCATTACTCTTTTTGATTAAAGCAAGTTTAGTGGGTGTAAAGTGGTATCTCATTGTGGTTTTGATTTGCATTTCACTTATGGAGAAAGATACTTTTATAGTGTCTCTAATCCCTTCTCATAATATCTGTTTTTAACATGTCTATCAGCATTTAAATGCATCAAATAGCAACAAATCAATTATTGTTTGCTGACTGCTCTTATTACTTCTGGGAAACCTAATAAATAAGTTGCCATCAATAACAGCCAACATTTTAAGCACTTGATGAGATCTAGTGTTTTTTCATGTTGTATTCAATCCTCACATACTCTCATAGATGAAGAAAATTATGATAAATGAGTTTCAATAACTTATAATAGGAGTTGTCAAACTACTGCCCAGAGGCAAAATCCATCTCATGGTCTATGTTCACAATGTTCGCATACTAAGAATATTTTTAATACTACAGTGTTACTAAAGAAAATAAAGAATATGTTCAAGAGATCTATGTAGCCTGGAAAGCTTAAAATATTTAAGCTTTATTTAAAGGGCCATATATGGCCCTTTATGGAAAATCTCTACTGACTTACGACTTAAGTCACAAATGTGGTTAAAAACCAGCTTCATCCAATGTGAGCTTTACAACTGACAATATTGTTTCCTTCAATTTAGCTGACCTAGTAAAAGAGCAGGAGAAAACAAAGTAAAAACAAGACTATGTGTATTTAAAAAAAAAAAAAAAAGACAAAGCATGCTGAGTGTTATGTGCATATTCCGTGCATAAAACCTATGGTTTGCCATAGGAGATTGAGGGAAATTTGAGCAATGATCCCTTCATCATACATGAGGAAAGAGAAAATTTGACTACAGCTGGAGAAAACCTAATTAAAGTAAGTGCCATGGAAAGCTGGGGATTAGTACATGCCCTTACTCTTCCGTAGTATCTAAGGGGGCTTGATTGTTATGGATTGGATACACTGACTCAGAAGGATAACAAAGTCTCTTGATTGCACATGATGCTAGAAGACAGGCTAAATTTAAATTAAGAGTTTATATTAGAAAATAAAGTCATCAATCTGGAGGAATAAATTATATGAGTGGAATATGAGAGTTGGATGAACTATAAAATGGTAACACACACTCTGACATTGTAGACCAAGTGCTAAGTCTTAATATCGATAAAGTAACACGCACAAATCTAAGTAGTCAATTAGCTTTGGTTTGGGCTATTTCGTGTCACCTCTATACCTTCCAGATCTCCAAATGAATTGTCATGGAGACCTAAACTTCGGACATTGGCCACGTTTTATACTCTCCACCTTACCTACCCTTCCTGTCTATCTCCATCATCCATCCTTAAGGAAACCAAAAACAATCTACACAATAATAAACAGAGGCTTGTACATGCAGCATTTTTCAAATTTTTCTCTCCTGTTATTAAATGCCAGCATTTTTCTAAATAGCGGCCAACTAAAACATTCAAAAATACAAATTTTGCATTCTTGGAGCAACATTATTTACTTTATATTGTAAAACAGTCGTAAAAAATTTGCATGCGAACCTAAAATCACCACCTATCTTTAAAAAATGCTTTCGTTAGTGCTAAACTGTTTGTATTTCAACTAGCAATTTTATTAGTAACTTGATTTTTTATGCTTAAAAGAAATCCATTCTTTTCATCAGAATGAAATGCTCTCAAACATAAACAATTTAAAAATTCAGACAGTATCTTTTATCAGGCTGAAATATGAATACCAAAGAATCACAGTGTTCCATATTGTTTATCATTGCTGATTATGCTAACACAATTATAACATTTTATGTTTCAGAATGGCAGTGTAACTTATCCCAAAGGACACATGAATCCTTTTTATCAACATCCTTTTGTGCATTGCTAGGTCATATAAGTTCCTTTCTAGAATATCCCCTAATTTACTTTTCCTTTGAATAATTGTTTCCTAGATAAAATCTGTTTTTTTCTAGAAATCCCTTTGACCTTGACAGAAGACTGGACTTGTAACTGAACATCATGCCAATGGAAATGATAAGATTTGTTCTAATACTTTAGAAATTTGCTTGAAGATAGTAGTGTTAGTAAATATTCAAAAGCTTTTTTCTTACACAGAAATATTTTTAGCAAAATGAATAATGCAATATTATTATTTTTTTCTGAGATTTTTTTAAAGTAAAATTTTTTATTAACCCTTGATGCAGTTGTTCATTTTTACTTTAATTTTCTCTTACTAACTAGAAAATACATAATAACTTATTTTAATCTTCTTTTATTACCTTAGGCATTCACTCTAATTCCTGAATTTAGCTTTAGGATAAAACAGTGTATACTACAAAAGTCAAACTAGTTTTGTTTATTAAAGTCAGGACAAAATTGTATATAATATTACATCAAGTATGTTGTCAAAACCATGTTTTAAATCACCTATTTCATCTTTGCATAAGAAATTTTAAACCCCCTTTGATTATGTTGAAACTACAATAATACTAAAACGTTCCCTTTAGCTGTTTTTTATTTTACAGTCTGTGCTCCAAGGACCTTTATAGTTTATTGCTTCAGTACTGCTCCAAATTACGTTTCTTCTTTACTTCCTTTTTAGTAAATATTATGTTTTTTCAGAGTCTGTCTAACTACTTTGTCTGAAGATGACTGCCATATAATATTACTTCCTCACTGATATTATGTATTTATTTTTATTGAAATGCCTTGTTAAGTCTTCACCCATAACAGTTCCATATTATCCCCAAAGCTCACATATTACCTACTCCATGAAGTTGATACTAATTATCTGACTTACCTCTTTCCTAAGCTGCTCTAACAAACATACCATGGGCACTTTTGCTATTATATGCGCTCTTGTTGTATTTGTCCTGAGACTCCAGCTAGACTGAAAGACTTGAAGGGTAAAAAAAGGATTAGTATTTTTTCAAATCTCTATTACCTATTACATAGCAATACTTGAATATGTGTGATTTTGTTTTTAAATCAATTACTTTATATTTGGTTATTATAATTAAAGTTTGTGTGTGTGTAGGAAACCAGAAGCAGTTGAGGAGAAGAAAAAAGTGTAAACAAAGTATCTTAGTTAAGGGTGATAGACAAAAGAGAGAATAAATGGTAAACTGATGGAAACGAGGCAGGTACAGAGGCTAGACACATTGGTTCCCTTCACCTCCGTTTTGAAAGAAATGTCTGAGCTACCCGACCCTGCCCAAGTGTGCACATTCTCAGTAGTATCTTTTTATCAAGAACCTCGCCTCAATCCCTGGAGCCTATTCTCAACAAAGTAGACAGAGTGATAATTGCCTAAAGTTAAGTCAAATCATCTCAAACCTGTCTTAAAATCTCTGCTAGTTTCTCATTTGGCTTAGAATGAAAACAGAATTACTTGTTACAAACTATGTGTGAGTCCGAATATTTTCTAAGCAGTAAGAAGTAGCCCCAGAATCTTAGTGGTTTAAAAAACAACCCAACTTTATTTCTGTCTTCTGCTGTGTTTTCATTGTGGAGGCTGTGAGTCCTATCCTTCGTAGGCATCCAGGGACAAAGACTGATAGAGCAGGCAACATCTCAAATGTACTTGACACCAGGCTGAGGCAAGCATATACTCTGGAATCTGGCCTACAAGAATTACATGTCATGTTTTGCTCACAAGTCTTACGGAGCCCTTTTATATAACTGCATTGAAACATGGGGACAGGAAATAGAAATGTATCTGAAATGGTACTTGAAAAGGTACCCATAGGGCCCTATGCGATCACATCAGCTTCTGCCCATGTTACCTCTGAGATCTCATCTCCTATTACTCTTGCCCTTATTTGAATTTAATTCTGCCACAATAACTTCCTTGCTGCTACATGAAAACCCCAGGCATTTTCTTACTGTGGCCTAAAATACCTTATCTTAGATATCTCTATGGTTAGCTCCCTCCCTGCTCTCTGATCTTTACTCAAAAGTGACTATTTCAAGGGAAATTCCCCTTGTTATTTAATCTAAAATGAATGTCTCTGCAGATGTGTAAATGAATGATCATGATTGTATCCCAGTAAAGCTTTATGGACACTGAAAAAAAGTGATTGTCTCCCTATCTCCAAGGTTTTTTTTCTCCTTGTTCCTTACCGCCATCTTACATAATATGTTGTCAGTGTCTCCTGAAAATTAAAATTTAATGAGTCAGGAGTTTTAGTTTGCTTTTTGCTGCTGTATTTTCAGCATATAGAACAGTGCCTCACCATGATAAGTGTTTAATAAATATTTGTTGCATACATCTTAAGTAAAAATTATGAACAATTAAGCCTCTTAACTTATTGCAATTGTGACTACAAAAGCATATTTGTAATTACAGTTTACAATTATTTATTGATAGCTACCATGTTGTGAATGTCTATTACATGCAAGCATTTTACTAGGTACTTTCTCCTGGGCTGACTCATTTTGTTTCATGATAACCCTAGAAGTAGATACAGTCGTGCCATTTTACAAATGAGTAAATAAGCTGTAAAAATTAGTTTGCTTAAGATCCCACAGGAATAAAACTCTAAGATATCTGAACATGGCAAATTTTTCATTTAATGTTTGCTGTTAGCTAAAGATTTCTCCCCATAGACCTTTAAGTGTAAGAACAATATTATTTGTTCTAATGATAGAAGGAGGTAGGAGAAATTTGGTTACCTGCAGTGATTTTCAAGTCATGAAAGTATACCAAATAAAGATTTCACATTCATATTTCTGCAACTTTTGCAAGTATAATACTGGTGTGAATCTTAACTATATATTAGAGTTATGTGGAAGCTTTAAAAAAATGCTGATGATTAGTTCTCACCCACAGAAATGCTGATTTATTTCCCCCATGTAATTCTAATATGCAATCAGCATTAAGAACCACTGAATTAGAAGATTAGCTTAATTATCAAGTGTCCACTGGTAGTGGTGATGGAGATTTGTTGATACTGTTTTTCAGAAATGAGGAATGTCTACTAATGGGTTTAAACTGGGTTGGATACCATTTCCCTTTAATTTCATTGGCAGAGGACCATAATGAGTTAAGCATTCATTTACTAAAATGTTGCACACATTTTCACACGTACATCTTTCTCAGTCTTCTGTGAATATTTTTTTTCAAGGGGAAAATTATGTTTTCTGATTTTGGAAAAAAAAATTGAAAAAGTTGTTGGAAAATAGGGAAAAATTATGTCAATGACTATCCAGTTTCCTTTTTTGGTTCTCAAATTGTTATGGTTGACAGAGGCTGAGAACCTTCAAAAAGTCACTGTTTTATCTGGAATTATTTACATTTTCCTTCAAGTATCCAGTCCTGGTTTTGTACACTAAAGAAGTCAAGTCGATTCTAGGGAATTGCTCTGAATGTATTTTTATTCTTGAATTGATGGAATTCTTGGTTTATCAGTACAGATGGCATGTTTCAATAATGTAGTCATGTAGATCTTACTAAATAGACATCATTTTCTCTTTAGGATGGCCAGTATTGTGAAAGGATGGTAATTCTCCAATTTGTCTGTGAAATAACCGTAATGGGTGTTCACATTAGTATTTGTTTTTACCTGCAACAATCTGCTCATTTTTTAGCTGTAATTTCAATTATGTTAAATTAAAATGAATTAAAGTGCTAATGTGAGCATCTAATTCTGTTTTCCTCCTGGTGGCATCTCCACAAAGTTGAGTTGCTTTAACTTTGTTCTGATTTTTATTCAGACATTAAAATATTCACAGTCCTGGTGGTGAAAAATGGCCCATTATTTTAGTCCAGCTCATGAATTAATTCAATAGCTAGGCACAGTAACGTGGAAGGTGTTGGCTTCTATATCAGATAAATTATTGTGAGAAAAAATACAAAAGATTTATTACAAATCATATGAATGATACAGCACCTTTATGGCATACAGTTTGCACAGTTAAAAAACATCAAATCTCTACCTCAGCTAATGCAATGTATATGCTACTTAGTGTTTCTAAGGTTGCAAAATGCCTGCAGAACTGTCCCCAAAGAGATTTACTGTTAGGATTCAGTTCTAGAATATATGAGGAAGGGATAATTCTCATTTCCTATTATTTATGAACTATCCTTGGCTTATCATTCAAGCTTTCTAAGTCAGTCCATGTGCCTCAGACTCCTCAGACTTTGTGCTTCAAATGCATACCTCGAAACATTGTTCATCACACACACCATGCTCTGTCACAACAAATCACAGTGTTTCTGAAGGGCTTGTTTTATTTGAACTCTTGTCTTTCTGGGATTATCCTTTCTCTTAATGCTATTTTAAAAACATACACAACGTAGCCTAATTTAATGGTACCTATGACTTTGAGTCACATTTTTCTGGATACTTTTCTTTCTTAGGCAGTGGGATTTCTTTTGAATCGAAGAGCTTTTCAAACCATGTAAGAGCACATGATTGTACAAGGGGCTAACCAGAATTCTCATTGTACGTTAAAAGAGACTTTCTGGTTTGGAAATCTTTTATAAGTGTCTTCAATGACCTGTCATTAAACCACATGTGAGTTTTACTTTTCCAGTCCAGTTTTGGTTATTTCCTGATAGGAGGATCTTTTATTAGATTTCTTGCTATATTCTTTATTATGTGCCCTAACATGCTCTATACTAGGAGTTCTCTTAAAAGAGTGACACAGAAAGTCCTAGAATCTGTTTGATTCTGCTAGGCCTTTGAAAGATGGACCTACAACCAAATGAGTTTTATTTAAACCTCATGTCTTATTTACACACTCCAGTTCAACATTCGTATTTTCAAGACTCAGCATGGAACAAAAGAGAGTTCTGAAGCAACATCTTCCTATACCATTTACTTAGACTTTTTTATACCCAGATTTCTCCAAATAGCCTGAAAAATGTTGTTTGGAATTAGAGAACAATTTAATTCTTGACTCTATTACACATTTGTATTAGGCAGGGTTCTCTAGAGGGACACAACTAGTAGAATATGTATGTAAAGGGGAGTTTATTAAGTATTAACTTATACAATCACAAGGTCCCACAATAGGCTCTCTGCAAGCTGAGGATCAGGAAAGCCAGTCCAAGTCCAAAACTGAATAACCTGGAGTCCAGTGTTCTAGGGCAGGAAGCATCCAGCACCGAGAAAGATGTAGGCTGGGAGGCTAGGCCAATCTCACCTTTTCACATTTTTCTGCCTGCTTTGTGTTTGCTGAAAGCTGATTAGATGGTGCCCACCAGAGTAAGGGTGGGTTTGCTTTCCCCGGTTCACTGACTCAAACGTTAATCTCCTTTGTCAATACTCTCACAGATACACCCAGGATTAATACTTTGTATCCTCCAGTCCAATTAAGTGGACACTCAGTATTAACCATCACAATGTTAAATGGGCAATGTTGAGAAACTAAAAATCTTGAACTTCAAATTTCTTTATCACTACTTTTCTTTCAAGGCTATTTAAGTTAAATGGATTTGTGTAATAGGTTGAGGATCTAAAAGCACTGTACATATGTGCTGGACATTCTCCTTTTGCTGCTCAGGATTCAAAATCTGCCTTTCTCCAACCTGCTCTATACCCCAGGAACTGAGCTCCATGGGCTGCTTGAAGAAGACTTCACTGTCCTCTAGCTTTCAGATGGACAGAAGGAAGCACTAACCAAAAGTGGGAGGGAGGGAGGGAAGGAGGATGGAAAACTCAAAGCATGTTTTCTACTGGCTTCCTCTTTGCTAGCTTGCAGTTTGCTACTGATGGTCTTTGCTATTAATATATTTTCTGCCAATATCTACAAGTGATTTTGGGTGTTCCATCTCCTATACCTACAGTTCCAGTTGGGTCTTGGTCACTGCTCCTCCCTAGCTCCTTCAGGTCCAAGGGCAGCAGTGACTTCTCGCTGTTGCTCAACACTAGGCACTTCGGAGTACTTTGGTTTTTTTCCCCTTAACCAGCATCTTTATTAATACTCCTTTCAACACGTCCTCCTCTATATCTTTGTAGAGTGTCATGTTTTTTTTGCTGGAACTTTAACTGAGACATGTATTTATTATTGTTAATTTATTATTGTTAATCTATGAATAATGAGAAACTTTATATCCACATGTAGAGATTTTTTTTCTAAATTTTCTGCATACATACATACATACATACATGCAGACACACTATCCCATTCCCAAATGTATGGTTGTTTTTCTCTATAACACATTTTGAACTGTGGCTTTGATGGTGAGGTTAAATTTATAAGCCATTTTGTTAATTGATATTCAATTTTTTTACAATTGTTGGTGAATTTTTTTCTACTGGTCTAGAATTTTAATTTTAAGTACTATTAGAGTAGCTTCAATCTTATCATATTAATAGGTAACCATCTGCATCAACAGTTCTCTGTTTTGTTTTTTAGAGAGACAAATTCTTACTTTGTCACCTAGGCTAGAAGGCAGAGGCACAATCATAGCTCACTGCTCACTGTAACTTTCACCTCCCGGGCTCGAGTGATCCTCCCACCTTAGTATCCCAAATAGGTAGGACTACAGGTGTGAGCTACCACACCTAGTTAATTTTTTAATTTTTTTAAGTTTTTTGTCTTGCTATGTTGCCTAGGTCAGTCTCACGCTCCTGGGTTTAAGCAGTTCTCCTGCCTTGGACCCCCAAATCTCTAAGATTACAGGTGTGATCTACCATGCTCAGTCAGCACAAATAGTATTTTGATGTAGAGTTTTAGTAATTACTTTTGAGATATATCTATATAGATACAGAGAGTTAATAATGAGAAACTATATATCCACATATGGAGATTTATATTTTTTCTAAATTGTCTACATACACACATACATGCAGACACACTATCCCATTCCTAAATGTATAGTTGTTTTTCTTTAGAACAGATAAGTATATATGTATATATCTCAAAAATAATTATTAACACTATATATCAAAATACTGTTGGTGCAGGCTGGGCATGGTAGATCACACCTGTAATTTCAGAATTTTGGGAGGCCAAGGCAGGAGGATTGTTTGAAGCCAGGAGTTTGAGACTGTCGTGGAAAATATAGTAAGACCCCATCTCAACAAACAATTTTAAAAATTAGCCAGCTATGGTGACTCACACCGGTAGACCTAGCTACTTGGGAGAATGAAGTGGGAGGATTGCTTGAGCCCAGGAGGTCGAGGTTTCAGTGAGCTATGATCATGTCACTGCACTCCAGGCTAGTTGACAAAATGAGACCCTGCATGCAGCCATAAAAAAGGATGAGTTTATGTCCTTTGCAGGGACATGGATGAAGCTGGAAACCATCATTCTCAGCAAAGTAACACGGGAACAGAAAATCAAGCACCACATGTTCTCACTCATAAGTGGGAGTTCAACAATGAGAACACATGGACACAGGGAGGGAACATCACACATTGGGGCCTGTTGGGCAGTAGGGAGCTAGGGGAGGGATAGCATTAGAAGAATTACCTAATGTAGATGACGAGTTGATGGGTGTAGCAAACCACTATGGCATGTGTATGTATACCTATGTAACAAACCCGCATGTTCTGCATATGTATCTCAGAACTTAGAGTGTCTATAAAAAACAAAAACTATTGATGCAGATATTTATATATTAATCTGATAAGCTTGAAGCTACTCTAATAGTACTTAAAATTAAAACTCTAGACCAATAGAAAAAAGAATATGTAAATACATACACACATTCATTTCACATAGAAATCACTCATAACTTGATGGCTACAGTAGCTATATTCCTAATCCAAAAAGCTTTTTTATGGAGCAATACTTTATTGTTAACAAGTTTTTTACACTCAAATGTGAGAAAATGTAAGGTATGGCAATTTTTAGTTAGTCTTCCTAGAAAATCTTGGCTACAAGAGTTTGAGGATATTCATCTTTGAGGTTCATATTCATTTTCCTCTCTTATGGATGTACCATGCCTACATCCCACACTCAGCTCACCAGCTGAAAATCCACCTTTACTCTTTAAGGTGCTCATAGATCATTATTCAAATAATCTTCCATCTGCTATAAACACTTTTTAATGATAAAATAATTTGCTAACAGTGTTATTGGTAACCAGTGACTAGTGGCATTCATTACAGAGACAATGTCACCCCGCTGAATACTACTGCTTTCAAAGCTCAGCCTATAGTCCTTCAAGCATAGCACAAGTGGGAGTCTCTGTTTTAGGAACATTTGTCACAGCTCCCTAGAGTTCCAGGAGTAAGTTATTCATGTGTCTACCTCTTTAGTTCCATTCTGAGAGGATAAAAACTAGCTTCTTCTTGAATGCAGTTTTACCTCAACCCAAAGTTGTCATTCTGTTCCTTGTTGTTTGGGATTTCATTTTTGTTTGCTTGTTTGTTTGTTTTTTACTTTTGGAAAACATAAAACAATGGCAGTCATTCTAATCATTGATCTTTCTGGGCTTTGACTCAGCTATAAAGGGAACTTGGTGTTAGGATATATATAATTTCTCCCAGATATATTTCATCTGTTTATATTTCATTGTAAAATTTATCACAGTTTTCTGCAGTATTTATAATGCTGTATATACTTTATTAAGATGAAACCAGCTTTCCCAGAGAAGACTCAGTTTTGTTTTTGAACCTATCAACTCAATTACTGTCAAACAGTAACTTGATGGTTTGAATTTGTGATCATGTATCTCCTATCTCTTGTTGTGGAATATATTCTTTCTAGGATTACCTGAATTAAATTGCTAACCTTGAGAATTAAGGAAAGATGCTTATTACCTAAGCTCTTGATAGATTTTAACTTGATGAGATTTATAATTAGTGTCAGTAAGATCAATGATATTTGAAGTTCATTGAATTTTCAACTAGGTGATACTTATTTTTTCTTTTGGAGCACCCACTCAATATAAGCCTTTGTTGGTCTCACAAAATTGCATTCAGTGTCATACTTTGGCAAGTACTCTAGCATAAGAAAAAGTGCTTGGATTCCCCTAAACCTGTATTTGCATATCATTTCTCATACTTACTAGTTACATTAGGTTGGCCAAATTGAATATTGTATTTTATTGATTTTAAATTTGTATCAAACATGAGAGGCTAATAATACCTGCCATAGCTGGTTGTGAATAGCTAGTCAAGAAATATATTGTTAATTTTCACACTTCTACTCTTCTTTTTTACTTTTCTTATATTGCAAATTAGGAAAAGGTAACTACTAGGAGCTATGCAGGGAAAAGGCAGACTTTTACTAATGTTTTTAAAATTGTGATAAAATACACATATCGTTTTAACCATTTTTCAATTTATAGTTCAGGAGAGTCAAATCCATCCACATTGTTGTTGTACCAATCTCCCGAACTCTTTTCATTCAACAAACAATGATTCTATTCTGTACCCGTAAAATAGCAACTCACTAGGCACACTTTCTCCCCCAGACGTCTTGTTTTATAAACAGTTTTTATGATCACAGCAAACTTACTAAAAAATAAAGATTGATTCCAAATCATTGTCCTTCATTATCATGAGTTATAATCACATTTACTATCCAACTCATTTTCTAAAAATATTTCTATTTTAAAAGATTTTACTTTTTTTAAGTAAATTTCATTCCTTAAATGAAAATGGAAATTATTTATCTTACTGGTTTCCTCAGTCTTTCTTTAGGAAAACAGAGTTACTATGTTTATAAATAGACAGGATTAGTGGGTTAGGATCTTTGCTACAGATAAGTCATTTGATAACTGCAACTTGTAGGGCCTGAATTTTTAACTGTTTGCCAGCTCTATCCTGACTCTAATCTTGACTTGACATGTGAATGTTTTTATGGATATTTTAAGGTTTACTCAAAGTAGTTTAATAGTAATTTCTAAAGTTGTATATATATACACACACACATATATATACACACAATGTATATGAATATGGAAATTATTTTCCATATATTTGTGTGTGTGTATATATATATATATATATACACACCCATGGAAGTTATTGTGTGTATATATATATATAAGTTTTGAAACTAAACCTCTCTCTCTGTATATATGTAATTTATGTGTATATACATGTAATTTGTGTGTATATATATTATCTTTAGAAAATAAACCTCTCTCTGTGTATGTGTATATATATATATATATATGTAATTTGTGTGTATATATATATTTATCATCTTTAGAAAATAAACCTGTGTATATATATATTTTTTTAGAAAATAAACCTCAATGTGTGTGTGTATATATATAATATATTTAATATATGTATATTATATTACATATATGTATTATGTTACATATATTAATATATGTATAATTATATATGCACACACAGAGGTTTATTTTCATACTTATTTTTGAATTTTTGGTTTCCATCTATCTATATGGGTTATAGGCTGAGGAAATAAGTAAGTAATTGACTCAGAAACATGAAAACAATTATTCTTAAATATCATTTAGGTATAGTTTTTAACTCAGAAACATTTGTATTTGATTTCAGTAAGAGAGAACATACTCTGCTATATAATAGCCTTTAATTTAGTTGTAAGGATTAAGCAAACTAATAAATGTGAAATACTTAAAGCAACACCTAGAAACATATAGAAAGTACTCAAAAATTGTTAGCTATTATAATTATTGCTGTTGTTACTATCATCATTATTACTTGGGGAATTAAATGGAATGAACAGCAAGCCTTATTTTTACCAAAGTTATAAATGACAAATCTCAGATATAGTCTTTACCCAAGATACTTGCCCTTGAAAATATTTGTCCAAAGTGTATTTTATAGATGGTAATACTACAGATGAATTAGGTTCTTTAATTCTGCACTTGTAGGGTACCTTCCAATCTCAAATATATGTTAGATGTAATGTGAATCTTTGTACATTCTTTGAAAAAGAAGTAACTAATATATGGCTTTTTAATTTGAAATATCTTTTAAGGAATTTTATGCCTCCTAAGGTAAATTATTATGTTTGCAACTAAAAGATTAAACCTCTGCTTTTCTCTCTGTAGATGTTATTGTCCATGTTCATAACTCAAATAGAGGTAACTTGATAATTTTTGTATTTTTAGCAAAGAAAGGAGGAAGCATTGTGTTCCTTCTTACCACTGCAAAAGTGCATTTGAGTGTCAGAGGAAAGATGCTGAGGGTGTTTCAAAATGCTCTCATTATGAGTTGAGCTTTTATTTCTTTCAGGGTACTTTTTAGAATTCATTTTACGATGGATACAAACTTTTCCCCACACAATATTACTTTATTTAATTCCAATCGAATCCCACCTTTACATTCAATTTCATTGAATTTCAGTCTTTAAAAATCTTCCTCAACCCTCTGCTTGCAACATTGTCATCTTTACATTTGGAGAGATATTCCAGGATAACAGCTATCCTTGGCCAAACCTGTATAGCTCAAAAGCCTAGAAGCTCTTCTAATTTTCTTCCACATTTGGTAATCTTTGTGCAGCCTGGGAAGGAAAGTTAAACTTTTACATTTCTATTCTAACTGAGTCCAGACTTACGGAATTGAAAAACCAGGAAGGCAGTTTGTCTACAGGCAACTTCTCTTTGATCCAGCACGCAATGAACCCCTTTCTAAATTGCTGGTTCATAATTTTTAGTGTGTATCAGAATCACTTGAGAGTTGGATAAAGCGCATATTGCTGGGCTCAACCTCTAGAGTTTGATTCTGTAGGTGTGGGGTATGTGGGATGGAAAATTTACATTTCTAACAAGTGGTCAGGTGTAGCTGATGTAACTGGTGTGTCCTCACTTTGAGAAATGCCATCATAAGAGAAGGGAAGAAAAAGGACTCAACTATAAAGAGGGTGTGTGGTGAGGTAAATGCTTTATGAAAAGAAGAAAAAAAAATTAAGGTGAATATCTCAATGCATTACCTTGCCCAATTTTTTGCAGGTATATAGGGAGTGCATACGCAGAATATAAAGCCAGACAAATAGTGATTAAAATCCTGGCATTGACACACACTTGGAAAACTTACAGAATCTGTTTTGTCATCACTTTAACTCACAGCAGCTTCCTGCTAGAGTGGTTGTGAGAATTCAAAAGCACTTTCAAAAATGCCAATTACTCTCCTTACTTTTACAGATCTTTCTAAAATACCAGTGTGGAAAAGGGAAACAGCACAGTCTTTGGAGTAAGACATGTCTGGGTTTAAACTTTGGTCTCCTACCACATCCCAGATCTGTGCACAACAGATGAATTGATGCGTCTCAATGATTCCAGTTTGATATATGTATAAAAACATTAAAAATATAACTAATAGAAAGACACACAGCTTATTTACATATTCTAAATTGACAGAGGTTTAAATTAATGGCATTATAAAATGAGAAATCAGGAGATTTGCAAGATCCTGTTGGGATAAAAGGGGACAAACATCAGGACGGGGACCAAGGGGCTTCGAAGATATGGATAGAGTTCTAATTCTGAAGTTGTTTGGTAGGTTTATCGGTGGCATATTTAGTTATTCTTTAAAATGTGCAAATACATTATTTTGTCTGTAATATTCTTGGAATATATCATTTTGTACAGTAGAAATGAATGCCCTGGAATATATAAATATGCCAATGAGTTTTACTGCAGGAAATAATTTTAAATTATGTGACAAACATCGAAATAATAATTCAAAATTTTTTGGACTAGAATTAGAATGATACTTAGATGATCACTTCTGGGCTTCCTCCCTCACCTTCTAACATTCTATCCATCCTGTTGGGTTATATGCAGCACCTGTCTTCTTGTGGAAACTGGAATAATCCATGTATTTGCTTTGAATAGCTGTTCATCATTTTCATTGATTTCCTTTCTGTGGGTAAAATTTTCTTTGATTTCTTATGTCACTGCACTTTCTCTTCAGGCTATCCATCTCTTCTCATGCCTTGTAACCTCTGGGAGCTCCTGTTCCCTCATTACTTCTCAGACTTAGGGTAGATTTCTTTCAAAACTGCTAAGGCATTTTTTTTCTTCATCACCCCAACTATGTGTGTATATTCCACTCCATCAGTATCTGCCATAAATTGATGTACTTGAAACTCCCTTTCTTTCTTGTTCCCATCTGTCATGGCAAGCAACATACACAGAGTATCTTTGCAATAAGCAATTTTCTTGCCTAACTGCTGTGGGCAGTGACTGGGACTTTTATTGTAAGTACTTACAGTGTTAGTACCAGGAAGAATTAAGAAACACCAAGCCCTGTGTTGCCCTTCTATTTCAGGGGGAATTATTGGACAGTTCATGGAAACGTTAAAGAAAAAAACCCACCCTATTTTCCAACAGGCAGGTTAAACAATGCCAATGATTGCTGATAATTCACATAAATACTACACATTACAACTTTATGATTCACCAACTACTGTGCTATGCTAATTTTTCATTTTAACAGTGTAAACACCTTGATCTGATAGTGATAGGTAAAAGGCCCAGTTGAAGAAAAGAAATGAGGAGGAGAAGAGAGGATTGGAAAAAGAGAAAAACTGTGAAAGAGAGAAATAATTCCCTTTAGGTACTGATATGTTATTTGTAATTTATAAAACTTAATCTGGAGATAAAATTCTGGATAAGAACATAATAGAAAAAAATAATTTCAATTTATTGTTCTCTGTCGGGATAATCCACTTGTATATGCCTTGGTTTTCTCACATGTTCCATCAAGGCTAAGAAATATCATATAAAAACTTTGGGGAATGAACTTCTAAATTGACCACATATATTAAGAAGCCAAGAACCAAATACTGTCATTTACTTTTTTAAACAAAACTTGTCATTTTTTTTTAATAAAATGACTTTATCTTAATTTTTTACTAATGAAACAGGAAATGTGTAAACTGTAAAAAACATGTAAATCTCCTGAAATCATACTATAAATGAAATGCATAAAAATGCTTTTATGTATTACATTGGGTATATAAATTATTTGAATATATATATATAATCAATCATTTAAGATGTCTATGTTATTTAAACATAAAATATTGTATATGCACATACATCATGTAGCTGTACAATACTGGCTGCCTAATTAACTATGTAGATATAACTTCTATGTACTATGTACTATGTAGATAAAACTGCTTTTTGAATTGTAATCTGTTGTCATGAACAGTGCTGAAATGAAAACTTATGCATATATCTGCACTATTACTCATAATTTTCTATACATATTCCTAAATGAAGAATTGCTTGAATCAATGGATATATTGGATATATATATCCAATACTAGGATTCCAAATAGTAGTTTTGGATATACATTCATTATATATCCAATATATTTAGATATTCTTTTTCTAATTGCCTCCCCTAAAATTTTATTACCAGTTAAAATAACACTGAAAAGTTTCTGAATGGCTGTGTTTTCTCATCCGCAACAATAGTAGATCTTATTCTTTTAACCTCACTAATAGGGTAAATACAAATGATAGCCACTTTGTATTTTAGTGAAATTATTCAAATAATATCCAAATTTAACATCTGTCTTAGGTTGGGTTTCTTGGGAAACAGATCCTGAAATGCAGATTTGAGTGCAGGTAGTTAATTGGGAAGTGCCTACAGCAACAACTGTAAGAGATTGGGTTGATCTGGGTAGAGGTTGTATAAACATGATGCAGTTGACAAATGCAGTTATAACATATTTCTGCAGAGTGCTTAGGAGCTAGCCTGGTCTTTCTGAGTTTTCTTGAATTAAGGTACACAGACACGCACTCAAAGCGTTCGTATATTCTCCTTTACTCAGTTCATATTAACTAAGTAAATGGCCACAGGTTCTTTTGGAAAATAAATGGTGGGTCATTATCATCAACACCTACTGTGTTGCAGTGTGGTTGCTCTTGTGAGATTATCCTTTCCTTCATTCAGTGGGTTCTGACTCCAGTATAGAAACTGGGTAAGGATTGTATTTGTTTTGGGATTACTGCCTTATTCTTCTGATTGTTGGTCCTTGATTTCTCTTACCTGTACAGAATGAGCACCATCCTGTTGTCTGCCCATTTATCTTGAGGCTAAGAACACTACATTCTCTTAACATCTCCATAGATGTTTGAGGTTTAAGCATTCCTGAATATCAGTCAAAACTTCCTGCTCATTACATTAGGATTCACTTTGCTTATCAGAGCTAAGCAACACCACCTCACTTCTGTATTTTCTCAATTGTACCATTTCCATCCCTGTAAGTGGCCAGAATTTTTATATTCATTTTTTAAATTTATGAATGTTGCTAATATAAGATTAAGTCCTTTAACCTTTCTATGCTATAGGTTTCTATGCTATAGGTTTCTTTTTGGTAAGATAAAAATAAAGTGTTTTCTTTCAACCTCACAATCTTGATTCTAGGACAAATGAATAAATTAAAATGTGTGATGTATAACAGTGCAGTTTTAAACAAATATAGCGTTGTATTTTTTTGTAAAATCATTCAATATTATAGTGTCATTCAATCTTCAAATTATAGTGCTAGTATCTCAAAATATCCTGTCTTAAAATGTTGGAAAAACCACATTTTTCTTTTATCATAACTGCCTGTTAGCCGGAATTCACTCTTATAACCTTGTATCCAGAAGAAACATGATTTTCCTTCTAGCCATTATAGAATATAATACTTAAAACACTGTAGATCAGGATATTTAAAGTACAACATGGAATCAAGGAACAAGATATGACCCCAGAATTTAGGGTAAAGAATAATTTGACTGAAAGAGCATTTCTGAGAACTGACAGATGAGCATTTTCACTGTCTATGGAAACACATTGAGAGATGAACACACTCCTCACATGTGTCTAGGACAGAGTGTAATTTTACATTTTAGGACTCAGAGGCTAATGGAAGAATCATCACTTTTCTTCCTTTGCCCCAGTTATTATTATATACCTTCTCCTATCAAGTTTCTTGTACTTTGTCAATTACTTTGCTGCTATTGACTATTTTATCATTTTTAATTGGTAGTTTTATTATAGACCAGAACATTAATATTATATCTACCATAACAAAATAGTTCCATGGATGCAAAGTTAATTTCCAAAACAGGTATCTCCAGTCTCACTATGAAAAGTCTTTAAAAAAGAGGAAAGCTTTATAGTAATTTGTGTTTTTAGAATTCCAAATAGCAGTTTTCTTTTCATAATACAGGTTTCTTTTGTTTTTATATTTTAAATACTTCTTATCTACACAAATCTTGGAAAACAGTGTGATGGAGAGAGGTTTATATCACTGAAATTTAATAGATTTTAACATTTTGACACATTTGCTTTCTTTTTTTCTCTTTTGTTTTGTTTGTTTGTTTTTTGAGTTGGAATCTCGCTCTGTCACCCAGGCTGGAGTGCAGTGTTGCAATTTCGGCTCACTGCAGCCTTCACGTCCTGGGTTCTAGAGATTCTTATGCTCAGCCTCCCGAGTAGCTGGTACTACAGGCATCTGCGACTACACCCAGATAATTTTTGTATTCTTAGTAGAGACAGGGTTTCACCATGTTGGCCAGACTGGTCTTGAACTCGTGACCTCAAGTGATCTGCCCTCCTTGGCCTCCCAAATTGCTGGGAGTTCAGTGGTGAGCCAACACATCTGGCCTTTGCTTTTATACTTCATATATTTGTGGTGTTACATTTTTTTTTTGTATTTTAGGAAATATGTCATATTAATAATATGCCATTTAAGTGGTTTAAAATTTTGACATTTTCTTATAAAGGCTTGGCTTCTAACTATATAGAATAATTTAACCATTATCTATTTAGTAAACAAGATAAATTTTTATATTGCCTAACGGTGTTTTCTGTTGAACTCTGAAGCTTTTATGAACTTTTCAGAGTTATAACTATAGCCTTGACACTTTTCTCTAGTTAAAGTTCTTACTGTATTGTAGCCTTTTAGAAAATGAAATTTATACCTGGTAAGCAGACAACAAATCTTTCTCATATTTTTTTGAAAATGATTGGTTTATCCTGTATTATATTTTTGATTGGATATGTTAATGATTTATTCAGAGTAATTGAGAGTTTGGCAGGGAGCACCAAAATAAATGAATGAAAAGCATTCCATTCTGGCAATTGTATTTAGAGCATATGGAGGTATGCCTCTTTTTCAGTTTTCACACTTGTCAACTTTTGAAAGCCATTGAATAAAATTTAATATTAAATGTGGAAGTGTGAACTGTTTGAAACCTTGAAAATAAAAGCATGAAATTTGGGATAAAGCTATTGAAAATCAAAAGCAAATAAAATACGAATTTTATTATTATCATTAATATGCAGGGTTTCTAATTTTAGGAAGCAAGAAGACTAAGAGCTATTATTTTAATAATTAAAATTTTCCTGAATTTCTTTAATAAACTTAACTCTGAGTGGTCAAACCTGCCATAGTTAGATGGCCAGGTTCACTTTTTCACTTTGTGTATTGTAAATCCACAACAAAGCCAAGTTTTGAAGTGTCTGTGAACAGGTTTTAAGGTTTGAATTTTTCTCCAAAATATATCAATTATTCCACTTTTTATGTACATCAATTAATAAGTGTGCTAGTGAACCTTATTAAAATTTGTGAAAAGTATCTCAGAAGGCCATGAACACATATTATTTAGGAAGAAAGGTTAAGAACACCTATGTAGAATGCTCGTTGGTTGATAGATTGGAGGGACAAAATTTTCCCCAAACCAAAAAAACAAAACAAAACAAACAAAACAAAAAACCACACACAGACACAGAGATAATATATTCAGTCAATTCTATTGGAATAACTGGATAACAATTAGAAAAATAGATATAAAAACACAAACAGACTTTTAAATCATTTATAGTTAGTAATTTATTATATATTTGTTTTCTAGGGAAAATATTGAACACTTATATCCATGGAGGCATGACAATATTCTCATATTTTCTACAAAGAAAAAGAGTATAGTTGCAAATATATACTTAAAATTGTTTTAAAAGAAAGGATGAAAAAACAACCAAACGAAGAGTAAACAAACACATTTGCAACTAAATGTTATGGAAAATATATGAAACCTCAATCAAAATGAAAAGTAAAAAGGAACTTAATGATCAAGTGAAAAATAACATCCATTCAATAATAGATAAATATATGTCTCACTCAGAGTTGGTGGTATTAGAAATTGGTAAAGAACCTCCAGAAAGCAATATGGCAATATTAAGTTTTAATCATGCAATGCAGTAAACACCTTATTTCTACTCGTTCTGATAATAAAAATGTGTGCTAGTAGCCGGGTACAGTGGTTCACACCTGCAATCCCAGCACTTTGGGAGGCCAAGGCAGGTGGATCACAAGGTCAGGAATTCAAGACCAGCCCAGCCAAGATGGTGAAACCCTGTCTCTACTAAAAATACAAAAATTAACTGGGCCTGATGGCAGGTGCCTGTAATTCCAGCTACTCAGGAGGCTGAGGCAGAGAATTACTTGAAAGTGGGAGGCAGAGGTTGCAGTGAGCTGAGATCATGCCTCTGCACTCCAGCCTGGGTGACAGAGCAAGACTCCATCTCAACAACAACAAAGTATGCTACTAACAGATTTCAATAGATTCTTAATATATATCTAAATGTATTTTGTACTATATATAAAGAGAGAGAATTGTTTTTGTAGTATTTATAGTAGCTTTTATATAATATATATGCCTTATGATGGGGTAAAAATAATTTTTAAAAATAGGTAATCAATGTGGAAAATTATAGTTATTAAAATTAAAATCAGTTATTTCATTTTCAGCCAAGATGAAATAATTGAACTGGATTTAATTTTCAGTCTAAAATATTTTTCTTCTGCCTATTTACACTGATAGAAATATTAAATCTTTCAGGGAAGATAAAAATGGAAATATCCAATAGAAATAAGAATCTACACAAAAGAAAGAAATACATGAGGGAGAAATTAAGTAACATTGTCAGCATACACTAGATGTTTCTTCAAGACAGTAATTATGTTGAAATAGGTTATCGTGATTATCTGAATTAGAATTTACTTTTAAAAAAATGGTTTAAAGAATACCCAGTATGATACTCAATGGAATTTAAAACAAAGATTTAGATTAATGTAGGTCTTGAATGAAGGTAGGTTTTGGAGTCAAAGGAAATGAGAAATGACCTATTCTTGAATTTGAAATATAAATTTAAGTGGAAAGAATGTGTTTCCTGCAGAATGAAAGACCTTAGCATTTTTAAGATGAATCCTGTACTCAACATTGACCTTTTCCTACTTTGTGAGTTAGCCTCCTTCTTCCATTCTTTCATATTTATTTTTCACACCACCTCACACTCAACTTAGTTTGCTTTTCCATATGCAGCTATTTTGTTTCATGATTCTGCTAACTTGCTTTGAGATATTCCTTTAGACTGGTGCATTTGACTGAATAGACACCTACTCTTATATTTAAAATGTTGAGATAATAAGTCTAAGGGAAACCCAACTGAGATATCCAACCCACTCTGTGTGATATTTGCATTTTATTCTGGGCATATCTATAATAATCTCTTCAGAAAGTGGAATCTATACTCCCACATGAGCAGAGAGTGCTAAATTTTTAATAACTTCCTTAGGGTTTTGATTTTTACTATGCTGGTTTCAAAGATTACAGTATAATTTAGGAAGGAGAAAATGTTAAAATTTTTGCCAGTAAGTGTAAAACTGTTATTAAATTCTTTTGTCAGTCTTCTGTATGTTGATTTCCATATTTAAACACAGGTAAGCTTTTGAGGCTATTTATATGCAAGGTAAAATATCTTTACCTTGGTTTTCTCATTTATGTAATAAAGATAATTATAGCCCTAAAATTATAGTTTTGTGGTGAAGATTAAATGAAATTCTAGTCCCTGTCACATAGTAGAATTCCTGGATCAGGGCAAGTATTCAATGCATTTTTGGATTTTATTTTATTTTATTTTATTTATTTATTTTTTTTAATTTTGAGACGGAGTCTAGCTCTGTTCCCAGGCTATGCTGCCGTGGAGCAATCTCAGCCTCCAAAGTAGCTGGGATTACAGGCAAGCACCACCACTCCCAGCTAATTTTTGTATTTTTAGTAGAGATGAGGGGTTTCGCCATGTTGGCCAGGATTGTCTGGATCCCCTGATCTCATGATCCTCACACCTCAGCCTCCCAAAGTGTTGGGATTACAGGCCTGAGCCTCGCACCGAGCTGCATTTTAGTTATTAGTATTACTACTAGACAGTGGCTGTAATCATAGACAATAATATATAGTGTCTATTAGATTGGCTATTTGAAGGTTGATCATCAATTAGCATGTCAGATCTCCTTATAAACAAATTAATTTGATCATTACATTGAATTATGTCAATAAAGCAGTTGGTTAAAATTGAAATTTAACAAATAGAAACATTGATAGATTATTCAGTAATTCACTCTTGTGTGACTTAAAATCTAACCACTTTGAGTAAATTTGTTCAGGCCCTTCTACTCATATAAAAAGCAATTTTTATAAGGCAAGTGACTACAACAGAACAATAAAGCACCTGACTTGTAAATATTACAATAACTTATATATTCCTTATATTGCGAAAACATTTTTCCTTCACCATTTTAATACTGATTCTGACTTTTGTCTTTTACATCAATCTTATTTTTAATTTGTCTTATTCTTTTGGTGGTTAATTTTCCATCTGTCCCATTTTTGAGCCAAGTCTCTCAGGCTGTGGGTGAGTTTCTTAATATTAATTATTGTTTCTATCAAATCTTAATAATTTCTTAGGTAAAATTTTATTAGTTCACTAATACAAACATATTAGAATTCTCAAAAATCTACTCCTTTGTAACCATAGAAAAATTTTATATGAATAATGGGATTTAATATTTTAAATTCATTCTGAAAGTTATCAAATATGCACAAAATTAAAGAGAATAGAATATTAAGCTTTATGTACTTAACACATAGCCATGACAATTAATTGGTATTTGGCCATTTTTTCAAGACATGAACATTTTAATACATACATATAATTAAAAATATATATTTTCTATCTATTGAAAGGGGGAAATGTGAAAAAGAGTGAGAGTGAGAGAGTGAGAGAGAGAGAGAGAGAGAGAAAAGGAGTCTCTATGGCCCAGAAGTATTAAAAAATTCATTAGTTTATCTTTTTCATTTTTTTAGGCGCTCTGTAAAAATTAATTTTTCAGTGATGAACCAACCACTGATGAGAAGCAACACAAACTAATAACTGCTCTATTGCCTTGAGTACCTACGAATTATATAGTTCATCTTCTACACATATTGAACATATGATTTGTAGGTGTCTCTAGTTAGTGTCTAATTTTCAACCCGCTTACGTCCTTGAGCTTGTAAAAAAAAAAAAGTTCATGTGCAACCAAATGAAGGGGAAAAATGAGTCTCTCCATCTGTGTCTAGAAGATACACTTATTTTTTTCTTTCTCAATATGAAGAGCCTTCAGTGGGGAAAATCTGTTTTATTTCTACAGGCACATAAATGGTGTATACCCAATCTGTATGTTCATACAAAAATAACATTATTCTCACTTTCCTTCAATCCCTGTATCTAATCAAATATCCAAAAAAAAAACCTTTCAGATAATAGCTTTCACACATATTCTTATATAGTCTTGCAATACATAGATATAAGTCAAATTTGGCATAGTTCCTTCTGTTACATTCCAAGTGGCTGTCTTGTTTTCTGTTACTGGGATCAAGTAGTTATTATTCATGTACGTCAATGAACTTACATAATTGGGGCTTACTTTTGATAAGTTTGCCTGCCATGGCATTAAACAGCAGCACCAATTCCATAAGAACTCATACACTTTCACTTCTACCATTTGTGTTAGGCTAAAAGCTTTTAACATATGCCCATTAGAATTCTGCTAATGATCTGGTTCTCTAATTATAACAAATAGGTACATTCATTCAGTTGTGGAGAGGAAGAAGTTTCATGTAAAAAGTCAGAGCAATCAACATCTAAAAACACCTTCAAGGTAAATGTAACTATATAAAAAAGAGAATATTAAAATTGTTAAAAATATAGATGATATTTCCTCCTAAGATTGGAAAAAAGGCAAGAATATCAATTCTCAGTACTCCTACACTGAAAAGTTTTAGTCAGTGCAATGAAGGAAGAAAGAAAATATTTTTAGAGTCAGACATATTGAAAAAGAAGAAATAAAACTGTATCTATTTACAGACAACAAAATGTCTATGAAGAAAATCTTAAGAAATTAAAAAGCCAAAAATCCTCTGTGAACTGATGAGTTTAGCAAAGTTATAGGATACATGTCAACACGCAATCATATTTCTTTATTTCCACAACGTAGTTTTTACTTTCCTTTTGATACTTAATCAAATATCAAAAAAGTCTGTCACATAATAGCTTTCATACATATTCTAATATGTTAGCAATGTACAACTTGAAAAATACCATTAAAAATAGAATACCATTTACTGCAACCAAAATGAAGTAATTGTATATCTAGTGAAACATGCCTAATAAAACATGTGCTAAAAGGTACACAATTCTAATAAAGGACATCAAAAGAGATCTAGAAAGTCATATCACTCTCATGAATTTGAAGACTCAATGTGAAAAAGATGTTAATTTTCCTGAAATTGATCTACAGATTTAATGTAAAGTCCATAAAAACCCCAACGAAACTTTTGTAGATATAGACAAACTGATTCTAAAATGCATGCAGAAGGTCAAAGGAATGAGAATAAATACAAAAAAACTTTTAAAAAGAACAAATTTGGAGGAATAAGTACTTAATGTTAAGTATTACTATAAAGCTACAGTTTAAAATTGGGTTTTCACACATAGATTAACAGAACAAAATGGAGTCTAGAAATAGACTCACACAAACATGGCCGTTGATCTTTGACAAAGTTGCTGAAGAAATTTATGGCAAATGGGAAGATGGTGTCAAATTGGTTATCTATACTTAAATGGAAAGGGATAGAAAAAAAGAACCTCAACCTAAATGTTTCTTCTCGTACAATAATTTACTCAAAATGGATCACAAATGTAAATGAAAAAACAAACCCACAAAACTTTTTAAAGAGAATATACAAGAAATCTGGTGTTTGGTAAAGCTTTTAGGCGTGACAGTGAAGACAAAATTCATAAGAAAAGAAAAAAGTAGTAACTGAACAGCATCAGAATTAATTAAAAATTTTGCTCTCTGAAAAACACTAGTGAGGGAATTAAGCGACAATTTATGAATTTGGAGGCAATATTTGCAATTTACACATTTAAAAAAAGACTCAAATCCAGAGTAAATAAATTCCCAAATCTCAGCAATAAAAACACGTAACACTTAAAAATGCATTAAAGAACTTGAACCAACACTTCATAAAAAAGTAGATATAAGAATGGAAAAGAAGTACATAAAAAAGCTAAAATATTAGCCGTTAGAAAAATTCAAATTAAAATCTTGATATTCTTCCAAGGGAAATGAAACTTTTGATCATGCAAAAGCCTACACATGAATGTTTATATTAATAGCAACTGTATGCAAAACTGTGCCAAATAAAACTCACCCAGATATTCTTCAGCAGGAGAATGGATAAACTGTGGTACATCCATGCAATACAACGGAAGAAACTAATGATACCCATATCAATTTTGATGATATCAAGATCTTTCTTCTGAGTGAAAAACAACAAAAGTTTACATGTTTTACAGACTCATTCTAGAAAACACAAAATTGCAGTTATGGCATACAGATGAACGGCACCTGGCTTAAGGATTCTGGGGAGGATGTGACTATTAAAGGGAAAGCAGAAGGGAATGTTTTGGGTTGATGAAATAGTTTACTATCTTGACTTCAATGGAGGCAACATGAATCTCTCTAACTACAACTATCTGATCTTCAATAAACCTGACAAATGCAAGCAATGGGGAAAGGATTCCCTATTCAATAACTGGTGTTGGGATAACTGGCAAGTCACATGCAGAAGATTAAAACTGGACCCTTTTCTTATACCATATACAAAAATTAACTCAAGATGGATTAAATATTTAAATGTAAAACCCAAAATGATAAAAACCCTTGAAGACAACCTCAGCAATATCACTTAGGACATAGAAACGGGCAAAGATTTCATGACGAAGATAGCAAAAGCAATTGCAACAAAAGAAAACACGGACAAATGGGATCTGATTAAACTAAAGAGCAACTGCACAGCAGAAGTTACCATCAACAGACTAAACAACCTACAGGTTAGGAGAAAACTTTTGGAAACTATGCATCTGACAAAGGTCTAATATCCAGCATCTATAAGGAACTTAAACACATTTACAAGAAACAGACAAATGACCACTTTATAAATGGGCAAAGGAAATGAACAGACACTTTTGAAAGAAAGACATATATATAGTCAAAAATCATATGAAAAAAGCTCAGTATCACTGATCATTAGAGAAATGCAAACCAAAACCACTATGAAATATCATCACATATAAGTCGGAATGGCCGTTATAATAAACAGTCAAAACATAACAGCTGCTGGTAAGTTTGTGGAGGAAAAAGAATGCTTAAACACTGTTGGTAGGAGTATAAATTAGTTCAACCATTGTAGAAGGCAGTGTGGTGATTCCTCAAAGGCCAAAAGACAAATACAATTTGACCTGACAATTCCATTACTGAGTGTATACCTTAAAGAATATAAATTGTTCTGTTATAAAGACGCATGTATGCACTATTCACAATAGCAAAGACAGAATCAACCTAAATGCCCATCAGTGATAGACTGGATAACAAAAACGTGGTACATATACAACATGGACAACTATCAAGCCATGAAAAAGAGATCATGTCCTTTGGAGGAGCATGGATGTTGCTGGAGACCATTGGTCTTAGCAAACTAATGCAGGGACAGACAACAAAATATCACATGTTCTCACTTGTAAGCGGGAGCTAAATGATGAGAACACATGGACACATAAAGGGGAACAATACACACTTAGGCCTAACAGAGAGTGAAGGGTGAGAAGAGGGAGAGGATAGGAAAAATTACTAATGGATTGTAGGCTTAATACCTGGGTGATGAAATAATCTCTACAACAAACCCACATGGCACAAGTTTACCTGTGTAACTAACCTGCAGTGTATTCCTGAACTTAAAGTTTAGGGCTGGGCACGATGGCTCACATCTGTAATCCCAACATTTTGGGAGGCAGAGGCAGGTGGATCACAAGGTCAAGAGTTTGAGACCAGCCTGGACAATACGGTGAAACCTGTAATACAGAAATTAGCAAGGCATAGTGGCAGGCACCTGCAATCCCAGCTATTCTGAAGCTGAGGCAGAAGAATTACTTGAACCTGGGAGGTGGAGGGTGCAGTGAGCCAAGATCATGCCACTGCACTCCAGCCTGGGTGACAGAGTAAGACTCTGTCTCAAAAATAAATGTTAAAAAATTATATAACTGTGTACCCAAAATTTTAAAAAGTTAATTTGATTGTATGATATTTTAAAAAATATTACCCATACACATGCATGCATCATTATTTTATAGTCTTCATAGATGTATAAGGATGTTGAGTACAAATAAAGGAAACATGAAACTTTGAAAGGTTACCTTCAGTTACAAATTTAATTTGCTAAATTTGTTAAATGAAGTAGTTACCCATAGTTGTTATGGTACCCATGGATTACCAAATGCAGTAATGGATTAAAAAAGAAAAATGGCCTTCAATATTTCTCAGAACTCAGAAGAAATGATAAAGAGATAACCATAATAAACAAAAAGATAAATGGGCAGTGATAGCTGTATGAAAGCTGACAACAGAGCAGATGGAGAAGGTGAAATAATAAACTGCAATTTCCTAAACTGACAAGATTAGACTTCTCAGATCAAAATGACAAGGAAAAATAATGAAAAAAGATACACATCTAGACTTATACTACTGGCATTTTAGAATTTCAAGGATAATAAATTCTATAGCACTTGGGTGGGGTAAGGGGAAGACAGCCTTATACAAAGAAAACCCCACAGTTTTACCTTTTACTTTTCATTTTTGTTATGTGGCAAGAAAACATATCCCATTATTTTGGTTGTGCCTCATGGCTAATTGTGTTGTTTAGAAGCATAGCCAGTGTTTCTTGACTCTGTGATTGATTCTGGAAAGAGGACCTAACCCTGGCAAAATATAGTCCTTAGGATTAATGACTTATTCAAGCTCGTTAAACTACTCAAAACCAAATAAACTCGAGACTTTGGCTTTCAATGTGTTTAGTGCTGTGATCATGTGAGCCTCGACACTTCTGCTGCCATCTAGCCATCATGGAGTTAAGCAGCTTGTGGCTGAAGGTGACACCCAGAATAAACAAGTCATGAACAGATCCCACTGACAATGTTTAACACAGAATTTAAAAACTACTGAAGCAAATATGCTCCTTGACTCTTCAGTTCCATGAGCCAAACTTGTTTTCTTGTGTTTAAAAAGTCGAGAATGGATTTTCTCTTACATGAAATGCAATGTATCTTGAAGAATCAAACAGTTTAATTTTTGTATTTTATTTTCTCTATTATTTACAATTAAAAAGAAATCAATCACAAAAGAATTATATTTTATAATTTTCAGTATCCATGAAATCATAATTGCTCAAGGAAAGATGGTTCTATATTCTGTAACTAAAATAAATGTTCTTTATATTCTATTAATGCACACAGTCATTTCTGCTTTCTTTATTCAGTGTAGCAAGCATATGCTGTAAACCTATGTAAGATCTTTTTTTACATTTATTTATGATTTTTTGAAAATAAATTGGAGAGTCCTTGCTAAAAATATTCATGCAAATATAGATATATATGGATTCAATTTCAAGATGATTTATTGACTACATAATATGTCATAAGAAACTAAATCATTGAAGCTTTTGATATTATTCAACCATACGGGAGGTCTAATGTGAATCCTTCGATTTATATCATGTCTAAAATTTTTTATCATTTAACATTTTTTATGATCTTATGGCTAAGAATCTCTATACATAAGTAAAGAATGTGCAATAAAACAGTAATTTAAAAATTATATGTGAAAAGACGGTCATATTATTTATAACCTAATTGCTTAAGATAAACTGACATACATCTTATAAGTTAGATCACTGTATTCACTAGCAGGCAGAAAAACTACACTTTTGAAAACATCAATAGTAATTTTAGTTTTATCTATTATTTGAAATAAATTAGAGCAATACCATATAAAGCAGACAGAAAATAGAAAGCAAATGTAAATTATTAGACCGAATATCTTTACTCACTAAAATATCATCATATTGTTTACCAAAGCATTCTGATCAATGGCCTAATCACTAACAAATAGCCACTGTTCGGAAGAGTAATAAGATTATGAAATCAAGACTAGAGGCCTTAGTGTGTAGAACCACATATTTCTTGAAGCTGAAATAAAATTACATGATCAGATTATTGTAATATGTATGAAATTAAATTTGTATATGTGAATTTGTTCCCATAGTTAAATTTTAATAAGCTGTCAAGGTCTTGTTATTTGTCATCATAAACTACACGCCTCCCTCCCCCTCCATGTCTTTACATAGTGAACTATGATCACTAAGAAGTCAGATATTATGCAGGAAGAAAATAGTAGATACAGTCTAAATAGTTGGCATGTTATTGTGAAAATTTTGATTAAAGACTGATGATAAAATCACATATTCTAGGATTAAAATCTTTTAACATATTTTTGTTTTGATTCAGCTCTCTGGATTAACCAAGGATTTTGTCTCTCATCTTTAAATGTCACAAAATGAAGTTTTTTAAAAATAAGATTTTATAATTATAAAAATGACTAAGAATTATTGCACGAATCTAATTTTTAGACTCATCTTCATAACTGATTCTCATTATTGATTGAAATTATATTAGAAATAAATTACCTTGTGAATATTACCAAAATTTAACCTAGAATTAATTTAAATATTTCAGCCTTATATGGGGGCATATTTGTAGTCCTAAAAAGACAAACCAAAGAAAGTAAATTCTAAATGAAAATTATTTATAATATATATTAACATATATTATGCCTCATTTGTGATTAGGTACAAGATCTTTTTATTGCCAATATTCCTATTAATATAATTTATATTACAGAAAAATTAATTTCCTTGTTTTATTTAAATAATTACATTAATAGCTGTGAAAATGTAATACATGGTTATTGTAGACAATTTGAAAAAGCAAAGCATAATACAAAAATTAAAAATTATTTGTCCAGTAATTTAGAAAAAATGTTTGAAATTTTAGAGTATTTTTTTGAGCATTTTAGAAGGAAATGAAGTTTTTAGCTAATAATATGTCTACATACATACAAATCTAGCCACTGGCCATAAGAGTTGGTTCATTAGTTACTTAGATGCTCAGTTCAAAACTATTTTATTTACTTTAGTCAGCAGTACTTGCTCTTCGGCAGAATGACTATTTCTTGTAAGGGGATATATGTGTGCCTGCATGTTTTTATATGTATAGATAATTTATTTGCTTGGATATGAGTGTCTACTAGTTTTAATTATTGTTTGATGGTAATAATGGCTAGATTTGCAAATGTGAAAAGTCACATGGCTGAGCTATTTCCTGTAGCCCAAATGCCTAAATGATAGAGCCTACATGCCTGCATCTTTAGCTAGCCAGTTTCTGTGACTTATCAGCAATTTTGGAAGTTAACAAAGTAGATCTAAAACAAACTCATTTGGTTGACTAGTGATGCTAATGAAAATATAATAGCTCATTCTATATAATTGTGTACAGTAATGAATGTAGAACTATTAACTTTACAGGGAGCTCAACTTCCTGGTAGGTTTTCAAAATAATACAATTTGTTGTTGACTTTGTTTATGGTTGGGTATTACTGCAATATCTATTATTCATTGGCCTTGAAAAGCTGGTCACAAATGAAATTAATTTCACTATTGTGAGGAGTGAAGGTTATTTCTGAAGAGAAAGGATATTTTGGAAAAAAATATTTTGTATTGTTTTCTTAAATAAAAAATAACCTAAAAATACAGTTGACCACTGCCACTAAAATAGGCTTGTAAAAAATACATGAAATAGAAATATTTGGAGATGGAGGAAGTTCGGTGGAGTCTTTTGGAACAAAACTTAATGATTAGTAATGTGAAATAATGCATACGGAAAGGTAAAAGAAGCAGTGGCTATAACCTAAGAATATAGAAAATAAATAGATGAGGAAAAACAGTAAATTACAAACATAAAGGATACAATTACTGGAAGAAAAGAAAATCAAATAAGACTACCAAAGCTGCTTTCCTCAGCAATTTTTTATTCATCTTTAGCTCTTTAGAGTGCAAATTCCATTGCTCTTCAGTATATAGGATGTTTCTACGTAAATGGTAAGGTGAATGGTTTGTTAAAAACAGGGATTGCAGATCTAACTCCTAAAAGGTGTCTCTATTTGGTGGGGAAAGCATAGTTTTTCATATTGACTTTGATTTCTCACATTATGATTTAATTAACATGATTTATTAATCACTCTCCAAATTATTATAAGCGAATTTGATCAAAATGTTTGAATAGACACAACTTCTTGAATAGAAGTCTGAGTAGCTGCATGCACAGGTGAACATTCCTTTTTTTTTTAATGAGGTATCTGGAAATTTTCTAAAGGCCATATAGTAAATAAGAAATATTTATTCAAGAAAATGTAACACATTTTGATAACAGCAGTGAGAGTCTGAGCTTTTGAGCCAGGATCTACTCTCCTCATAAACCTTCACCCTATTCCTGCCCAGCTCATCGTGTCTGAAGCACCATCCTGGTTGGGTGCAGCAAAAAACATGGTGCTCCTCTATTCTAAATTTCAAGTTGAGGGTTATTGTATCTCCTTGTGAAGGGAAGGTTACCAGCATTTTTCATTTCATCCAAGCTCCATACAGCAGAATCTCTATTCCAGAAAAGAGCTACTGAGAGGTCTGAGGTTTTCTTCCTTCATCCACTCAGCTCGGTTTTGTAGGGTGAAAGTTCTATAGGTGCAATAGGCTACAATTATCAGTGGCCAAATCACCCACTCTCCAGCTTATTTGTAGGGAGGATGTTTCATATCCAGAGGATCAAGCTGAGAAGACTCAAGGCTTCCACTCCAATCCAGTGCCACGCTTGTAAAGCCTATGTGCCACTTCAAAAGAAGTAGCCCCCTCTTCTGCCCCAACCTCAGGAGCAGTGGTAGAGATTTTGCCCAAGCAGAGAGCCAGAGATTAACAATAGAGATTTCTGAAGCCTTTCCCAAGACAAATGACTTTATTTGCAACAGAGTAAGAGAAAGTTCAAGCTTAAGGGCTTAATGGAAAAAAAAATTTGGAGATTACAAGGTAAGCAACTAAGAGGAAATATGTGAACAGTTAGACGAAAGTTTCCCTATGAAAACAGCAAGCTAAACTTAGGCTGAGCTGGAAGATTACCACAGAGAACCAGGGATAAAGGAGGCTAAAGAAGAGCCCTCCTGGCATCAGAACATACTTTAAGACTGGCTTCAAATGCTATGTCTGCAAAGGGACTAAAATTCAATTGGATCAGACTGTGGAGCAACTTATGTACCGGGGAACTGTCAAACAGTAAAGTGATTAGCAAGCAGTTAGGGAAGGCTAACAGCTTCCCATAATACCAAGAAGCAGACAATTTAACAGAGAAATCAGGGAAAGAGATAGTCAAAGTGAGACCTAACTGGCTAAAATCACTGTCATCACGAGGTGACTGTACATATGTCCAAGGCATTGGACATAATTTCAGACTTTTTAAAAAAGAACAATGATTTACAGTTTCTGTGAGCTTATTGCTTTTGCAGAAAAAAATGAGTTTTGGAATTCTCCACTCTACCATTTTTCTGTCAAAGCCTTTTTAGTCAGTCGATTATTGACATGAGTGCCAAGATGATTCATGGTAGCAAAATAGTTTCTTCAACTAATGATACTGAGACAACTGCATATTCACATGCAAAAGAATGAAATTGGATCCCTTCCTTACACTGTATAAAAAAATTCAAAATGAATTATATAGCTCGATAGCTAAAATTATAAATCTCATAGAAGAACAAGGACAAATCTTAATGATCTGGGGTTAGGCAAAGACTTCTTGGATATGACACCAAAAGCACAAGCAAAGAAAAAAACACATAAGTCGAACCTCACAAAATTTAGAAAATATTGTGCTTAAAAGTGCACAATAAAGTAAAAAGACAATCCACAGATTATAAAAAAAATATTGCAAGTCACTTATCTGATACAAAAATTCTGTCTGGAACACAT
Source organism: Cacajao melanocephalus (assembly GCA_963573385.1). NCBI lineage: Eukaryota > Metazoa > Chordata > Mammalia > Primates > Pitheciidae > Cacajao > Cacajao melanocephalus. Next base: position 34,337 of record CAUYLG010016612.1, on the reverse strand, counting down.
CAAGAGTAATTCTAAATCAATAATAAAATGACACATTACTCAGTTACATAATGGAAAGATATCCTAATAGCTGTTTCTCCAAATAAGACATAAAAGTGTCCAATAAGCCCATGAAAAGAGGATCGATATTTTTATGCATCAAGAAAATGCAAATCAAAATCACCGTAAGTGACAAGTTCACACTCCCTATAGTAGCTATAATAAAAAAATTAGTGTTGGCAAGAATTTGAAGAAATTGGAAACCTTGTAGTTTTCAGATCAGCTTGTAAAATGATGCAGCCAATTTTAAAATTAGTCTCGCTGTTGATCAAAAATTTAAACCTTAACTTACTATATTACCCAGCAATTTTATTTCTAGGTATATAACCCAAAGAAATGTAAACATATATATTCACACAAAAAACTTGTACATGAATGTAAATTGCAACATTAAACTCAAATGTCTATCAAGAGATGAATGGGTGAATAAAATGTATGTAGTTATGTAAAACTATATTCAGCAATATAAGTAAAAAGCTGCATTTCATTCTTCAACATGGATGAACCTAGAAAACATAATGCTAAGTAAACGAAGCTAATCACAAATGAAACATAGATTGTGTAATTCCCATTTAAAAAGATTATCCAGAAGAGGAAGATCTATAGCAATAGAAAATAGATAAATAGTTGCTTTGGCTGGAGAATTGGGGCAAAATGGAAAGATACCACTAAATTTATATGGGGCTTCTTTTGAAATGATAAAATATTTTTTTAAAAATATGGTGATGATTACACCGCAACCAATCAATTATGCTAGAATCCATTAAGTGTTACTTTAAATGGATAAATTGAATGTCACATAAATTGGATTTCAATAAAGGTGTTATAAAATACACATAAAATGAATACATGTATCATATTTTTAATTATATCAGAGACCATATACCTGGCTACAGATTCAGGAATGAGCCTATCAAAGACCATATGAACCTCCCAGCAGATTCCAATCCACATTACTTACCTACAAAATTCTGAGATTATTTTTCTTACTCTTTAAGTGGCTTCTTACATGACAAAAGTGAACTGATGAAAATCCTATAACCTTACATCTCATATGTACATAGGTCTCAGACAATTATTTCTTTTCTTTTGTTTACGTCTTTTACTTTACCTATTTGCCAGGATCTGTGCTAAGGGATTCAAATGAATTATTTTATTCGATAGTTACAATGTTCTTTGGGCTAGATACTATTAATATTTCCATTTTATAGATAACCCTGAAGTCCTAAAAAATTATGCTACTTACTCAAAAGGATAAGTGTGTGACAGAACCAGTACTAAAACTCATATGTGCTCATCACATCACAAAACTCATGCATTTACCCACAGGTAAAGTACTGACTGATTAGTCATAGTATGTATATACTTTTATACAGTTGTGTAGCTGTTTTAGAAAAATATTATTTCATGAGCATATTCTTAAGAAACTCTTTTTGAAAGCATAATTTTAAATTATCTTACTGCATTTCATTGTATGGATGCAATTATTTGTGTTGCAACAAGAATATTTTGACACTTTTTCTTAGCAGAAAGTATACTTTTATTTGAAAGAAATTTGTGGTCTTTTTATTATAAAAATTTTCACATAGGATAAAATAAAGAACAAAGAATGAGCTTCAATGAGGATTATGCCAACTTCTTGACATAAATTTCCTGAAAACACTGTGGTGGGTTCGGCCTTTTTCTGTTTTTTAAAGTCCTACTTATTTTGAATTATCAATTTATATATCATTATATTATCTTCATATTCATTTATTCTTACTGTATTCATTTTGGTTAATTACCACTTCTTTCCAATAATAAATGTTTTACTTATTTTTCTTTGCTTTGTCAAAATTATTTCTTCGTGATGAAGCACTTACAAATGAGAAAAGTTTTTCTCTCTGATTATACTAAACCAAAGTTCTTACTTTATCTGTGAAGGACAACTTTTTATTTTGACATAATTTTAAATTCACAGAACATGAAACATGTTGAAAGCAGTTTCCTATATCCAGATTTATAATTTGTTTTTATATGGTTCTACTTATCGTTTTGTTTTATTTTTTAAACTATTTGAGGATATGCTCAAAATAGCATGCCTTTTTATTCCTGAATATGTGTGTTTATTTCATATGAACACAGATATTAGCCTATATATCTCGGGAGCACGTCTGCTCGGAGCTCTTGTCCAGCAAGAGGGTTCCAACCTGGATAGGGGGGTGCGTGGGAAAATAAAGAAGATAGACGGGATCTGGAGGGTTGAGAAGTCTATGCTTCACCAACAACTTTATTTCATGCAGGGTCAGTTTATATATATTTGCTTAAGAAGTTGCTTATGACAACAAAATGCATGGTTCTATAAAGATGAAAGGGGAATAGAAAGAGCAGATACCTAATTAAACTAAGCAGGAGGTTTTTTCATTATCTAAGTTCATCAAGTCCTTTATCCATTCTTCAAAGAACAACTTTGTTCTTTTCTGATACACACTAAGTTTCCACTTATCTTAGGTTCTAAATCTACCTTTTCCTAAGGGGTTAGTAACAATAAACAAGGCATGCTTGACAAGACAAAGACAATGCACCACATGAGCACTAAATATAGGGGTGGGTTATATCTCATGACTGCATAGCCATCTGGCAAGTGTTTTTCAACAGTTTATACTTTAACTAAATCCTCTTTTATTTCTGCTTCCTTAGCTCGACTTCCTCCAACTGGAGACACTGTGTCTGGGCTCAAACTCACTGTTTGGTGAGACCCAATGTCTGGGGGGTCTCACACAGGAGCGTTCCCCACAATGAGCAAAGGCTTTGCAAGGGAGAAGTAGTTTCCATTCATTATTCTCAGCTTGCCTGTCCCAGCATGGAACTCGCACCCTATGTGTGAGCTGCGATTACGGCAACTGGGATTCCAGTACTCCCAGTCTGCTGCACCTGGGATACAGCCACTGCCCTGTGAATGCAATCTGAAAGGAGAAAGGAATCCCTAGTCTTCCCATTCTCCAGGCCACACTCATCTGCAATTTAGCCTTTACAACCGAACATGAGAACGGATAGAAATGCTGGCAGCTTGTCCCTCCAGGGAGATATGTGATATGGTTTGGATGTTTGTCCCCTCCCAATCTCATGATAAAATGTGATTCCCAGTGTTGGAGGTAGGGCCTGGTGGGAGGTGATTGGATCATGGGGGTGGATCCCTCATGAATGGCTTAGCACCATCCCCTTGGTGATAAGTGAGTTCTCATTCAGTTAGTTCACACAAGATCTGGTTGTTTAAAAGAGTCGGGGACCTTGTCTTTCTCTCTCTTGTTCCTTCTCTCGCCATGAGATGTGCTGGCTCCCCCTTGACCTTCCGCCATAATTAGTAGCTCCTGAGGCCTCACCAGAAGACAAGCAGATGCTGACGCCATGCTTCCTATACAGGCTACAGAACCATGAGCCAATTAAACCTCTTTATAAATTGCCGAGCCTCAGGTACTTCTTTATAGCAACACACAAGTGGACTAACACAGAAAATTGGTACCAGGCTTCAGGCATTGCTATAAAGATGTGGAAGTGGCTTTTGGAAGCCAAAAGGTATCTAGAACAAATCTTAATCAATTTAGAAAGCTCATTTTGCCAAGGTTAAGGATGCACCGGTAACACAACCTCAGGGGGTCCTGAAGACATGTACTTGAGGTGGTTGGGGTACAGCTTGCTTTTGTACATTTTAGGGAGACATGAGATATTAATCAATATGTGTAAGATGTACATTGGTTTGGTCCAATTAGGCAGGACAGTTTGAAAGAGGGGGGCTTCCAGGTCGGAAGTAGATAAGAGACAAAAGGTTCCATTTTTTCCAAGTCCTTGATCAGCCATCCACTGGATACATAATTTAGTCTGGCTTAGTGAATCTGCATTTGACATAAACAATAAGGCAGAGGAAGCAATTAGATATGCATTTGTCCCAGGTGAGCCTCAGAGGGATGACCGAGTTCTGTCTGTCCTTTGCCCACAAGGAATTTACTTGTAGGCAAGTGGTGAGGGAGGTATGTAGCTTTTCATCTTTGTAGCTATCTGACTTAGGAATAGAAGCTTTTTATCTTTGTAGCTATCTTATTTAGGAATAAATATTTAGGAATAAAATTTCCTGTTTTACTCCTAAATAAGACATTGTTCCCAGCTTGACTTTTCCCTTGTTTAGGGATTTTGCAGTTCTGAGATTTATTTTCCTTTCATAGAACTGAGTAATGGGCAGAGGCTGGAGGAGTTTGAAGGGCTCAGAAGAAGACAGGAAGATGAGGGAACGTTTGCCATTTCTTAAAGACTGGTTAAATGGTTGTGACCAAAATGCTCCTAGTCTTCTACTGGGATCTGGGGGAAGAAGGAGCCCCATCTTCTTGGCCACACCCACCTGAGTAGAACTTTCCTCAAGGCGGGCAGGATGGTAGAAGCAGCAAGTCATGGCTCAACTACCACTGACAGACTACTGGTGTTCTTACCGAGATGTAGTAGATTTTCTTGAATAAACATTTCTTCATTTGCTGTATAACTTTTGGGCAGTTTCAGGAAACCTGAAATGGTTGTTTTTAAAGTGCTTCACCAGTTATAGTTGTTTCATACAGAGGCCACAATGCTTTTTATGCTGCCATTCTGCTAGGTATGCATTTAAAGGCATAATTCCTATCTTCAGGTTGCTCACCATTTAGTACAGAACAATTCACTTCAAGTACATAAGTACAATTTTAGTGTGATTAATACTATTAAAGAGTTAAGCACCATACAAAATGGGAACACTGAGGAGAATCTCCTAATCCAGTCCCTGAGAGGATAGGCTTTCTAAAGTAGAAATGAGTTGTGAAAAATGTGGGAAATTAAGGAGATGAAGATGAGATAAGAAGGGTGTTGCAGACACAGAGAAAGAGTAAGTACAAAGGCACAAAGTTGTTAGATGGCATGCTAGAAGGTTACATCACCGGAACCCAGGATGCAGGGAAAGAAATTGATAGAATTTGGAAAAATAGGCAGGAGATCCCAAGGCCTGGAATGCCTTGAGTTGGAAGATTTTTCTCCCTGGATTTCTCAGTGCTCCTGAACAGTCTGAGTAAAGGATAACTAGATATCAATCTTAAAGACAGAAAATTCTGAAGAGATTTAGAGACTTCTCTCACTTGGAGCCATTTATTTGTATTCCAAGGTGGTAAAGGAAAGTTAAAGACCTGCCCTTTCTCTCTCTCTTTCCAGAGAAAATGTGATCATATCCCATAGCAATGCTCTATGGAAGAGGATGGGCCGATATCTCAGCTGCTAGATATAAGCCCCAGCTCTCATAATTTTGCTGTTCCTCTCCTGTAGTGCAAACTCTACTTGCACATACAGGTGAATATATGGTCCTCGTTGTATAGCCCATGAGGAATTAAGAAGTGAGGTTCTGGTGTTAATATGCCGTGTGAGTAATAAATGACCTGTTCTCTGGTGTTTCCGTCACCAGCACTGACAGAAACACCAGAGAATATATCATATATATAATATTTATATATAATTTATATTTCATAAGTATAATATAAATCATATGACATAAATATTTGTATTTATAAATCTCAGCTCCTTACAGTTTTGGTCATAACGCCAAATACATAAGCATTTGAACTTTAATCTGAAGACAATCAATAGCTACTAAATTTTTTTTTTTGAGACAAGGTATTGCTCTGTGGCCAAGGCTGGAGTGCAGTGGCGTGATCTCAGCAACCTCCACCTCCTGGGTTCAAGTGATTCTTGTGCCTCAGCCTCCTGAGTAGCTGAGACTACAGGCATGCACCATGCCTGGCTAACTTTTGTACTTTTTTGGAGAGACAGGGTTTCACCTCTATCTCCCCTCATAAGTCCCCCATCCCTCCCATAATACGCTGTTGCCAAACTAATTTTTCTAAAGCAAAACTATGATTATGTTATTTCTATATTTAAAATGTTCTCAATGGGAACAGTATAATGAATGTAAAACAATAGTTGTCCTTGGAGATGGAGTGCCAGAGGACTTTACTTCTTACATAATTCATTTATCTTTATAATATTTTCCAGGGAATATGATTACTTCTGTTAACAGGAAAAAATAAATTTAAAATTTAGTAACTGATGGCCGGGCACAGTGGCTAACGCCTGTAATCCCAACGTGGACTCCCAAAGTGCTGAAAGTGTCTCACTCTGTCATACTTCCAGCACTTTGGGAGGCCAAACCAGGCGGATCACCAGAGGTCATGAGTTTGAGACCAGCCTGGCCAACATAGTGAAACCCCATCTCTACTAAAAATACAAAAATTCGCCAGACATGGTGGTGCATGTCTGTAACCCCAGCTACTCAGTGTAACTGGGTGACAGGAGTGGGGCTGCGGGGGTGTCCCAACGACGCTCACTGTTCCCTGATCGGGTGGGTTTTCCCAGGTCTTTGGACCTCATTCACCCAAGAATGGGGAGAAGGACCTTGGCAGCGTGGTGATATTGGCCCTCATTTCAAGGCTTTTGGCGAGCTTTTTAAATGTAGGATGCTCATCTAGGCTGTCTACACCTCCCGTGTGCTGGAAAGTTAGACAAAGAACTCCAGGCTCCCAGATGGGGAGGTGGATGGAGGTATTGTGCTGAGAAGTTCTTGCCTTTGAAACCACGCCCCTTGCAGACCTGGGAAGAGAAGTTAACATAGTCTTTCATCAGGAGACTGAAGCAGGAGAATCGCTTGAACCCAGGAGACAGAGGCTTCAGTGAGCCGAGATCATGTCACAGCACTCTAGCGTGGGTGACAGAGCGAGACTCTATCTCAAAAAACCCCACAGAAAACCCAAAAACCAAAAGAATGGGTATGCTTGTGTTTATGCATGTATTCGAGATATAGCTAAAGAAAAGATCATACATGAGTTGATCCCTGTTAAAGTTTATACTGTGGGTGACACTGTGATGACACACAGTTAAAGCACTTAGTCTCCTGGCTGCTGTAAGTGCAGCAGAAGATGGTCTTCAGCTGTTAGACCTTTTTGGGGATTGTCTCAGGTGAAGAAACCTGCCTTACTAAAGGTCATGTCTCCCGGGGGCAGCCCACATCGAGAGACTGATCAGTGTAGGGGCGTAAAGGCCTCCACACTCCTTGTATCTTGGGACAAGTCTCAAGGGCTATGCAGTTCCAGAGCTCCCCATGTGGCTGCTAAAGGCCTTTGTTGGGACTGCACCTCAGCTTTTTCTCCCTCTACCTACTTCTGCTCTTTCTCTTCCACATGTGTTGAAAAGCTCTCCTCAATAAATCTCCTGAAATCTCCATCTCAGAGTCTACCTCTCAGAGAACACAAACTGCAAAGACACTTTGGCATCATTACAGTCTCTTTACTTTTGTACATGTTCAAGTTTCCATAATTATAATTGAAGGAAAGCAAAGGATTGTGTCAGACTATATGTGGCAGATAAGGGAGCAGTGACAAGTGACCTCTAGGGTTCTGGTTTCAGACTGAATGGTGCCATTCATTGAGCAGGAAATGCAAGAGGAGAAGCCATTTGGAGGACAAATGATGAGTTATTTTTTGACATGCCAAATTTGGGGTGCCTGCGGGGAGCAACCTGGGCTGGAGACAGAGATTATCAAGCTGGAGACAACCCATGAAAAGGAAAGGTAATGGTGGCTTAAAACATCTCAAAGGGCCAATAAAAATTCTATTTAGACTTCAACTGTATTTGCATAAGTACAGTTTAATTTGTGAGTACCTCACAGAATGGAAATTAACTGCTCTCTTGATAGCAGGCATTATATTCTAGAATATATTACCTAGAAGTCTTACAATATCTTGTACTTACTCAACACTATTCACTGATTGAATGAATCTCCCTGGAAAATGGTTGTTCCCCATTTGGTTCCTCTGATCGTAATTCTTCTCTGGTCTCTGTCACACCTGAAATCCTCTCCCACCTTGGATCATATGTGAGTTGTCTTTGCGCATGCAGAGTGGAAGGTTTTAGGACTGATCAAAGATGAGTCAGATGGAAACCATGCTCTGAAGAAACTAAGAGTTTAGTACGAGGGATAAGGCACGCAAAAATTATAAGGTTAAAAAAAAGAGAAAGAGGTGAGAAAGCTAAAGAGGACGTGATAAGGAAGTTCACAGGCGTGACAAATATTTGCAGTTGGAAAAACTCTTAAGAGGCAAAGGCTGATGCAAAGTACCTCCCAGGCTGTATTGGCTCCCTTCTAATTTTCTGTATTTGTAGCTCATTTTCTTTAGGTTTTTGCTTTAATAGTCTCCCAGCAGATTAGGGAGTCAGGCAACAGTTTATAATGACTTCTTTCCAGACTGTTCTGTACCCTTATGAAAGATTTTGTATGTAGAACCATTTTTAAAAATCCATTTCAAAGAGCAAATAATATTATCCAGTCATATTTAGAAAGTATCTTTACATAAAATAGTTTGTTAATGTTAATATTTCAAAGATCTTTAAAATTAGAGTTGGCTTCACAGAATCCTAGTCTACTTATCTGGCTATACACGGCGTTTCGCAACTTTGTAAAAGGCATACCCTTTGTGATTAATATTACGGTCCCACCAGCCTGCTCTCTTCTATTGAGAATTGTCCATCATAACGATTATGCATCTGTAAGAGCAAAAGAATTATGGCACTCTCATTAAAGGGCACCTCCCTAATTAAACACAAACACACACACGTATGATGACTGAGACTACAGATCAGTTTTTACTAATAAAAAGTATCTAAAACACCTCAACTACTTTTTAAAAGTGTACCTTTGCTTTCTATGAAATTCTATTTAAAGAAACCACAACGAATTTTCCTGAAGGAAACAAATTAAAATAAAACGTAAAATGTAGTGAGCTGTGGATATGCAGAGGCAAAGTTATTTATTCTAAACAATACCTGGCTTTGTACTTTACATTATGCAATCTTAACATACCAATTATTACAGAGATTAAGGCTCCAAGCATTTTCCGTATTCCATACACTCACCTCCCTTCTGTCCAACAAGATTATCTTCTCCCAAAGGATCCTCAATAGTTGGCAAACAATGTAATGAAAAAAGTAAAAAGACCAACACCCTCCACCAAACCCCCCAAATAAAAACAGCACCACATGGGGTAGCTTAAGTTTCAAACTCCTTAACTAGGCATATCTCAAAGTGCTTTATTTAAAATAAGCTAAGTCTTTGAGTGCCTTAAGAGGAATATGTTTAAATAGACATAGAAGTCCTGTATTTTTTATTAGATTAGATGTCTAATTTTTTTAGAAAAGTATTATATAGCCATCGATGGTCCAGTCTGTTAGAACTCAACTTTTCCTATTCTACAAAGAAAAAGCTTCACACCCCAAAGGAGACAGCTCTACAGCAACATACCGAGTCCCATCTAAAAAACAGTCTGGGAAGCACTACGCTTCCGACTTTGACATGTCCCAGAAGACAAAGCCCAGGGCTGACCCCTCGCGCCGAGCCCCGCCCGTTCGCAGGCCCGGAGCGGCCAGGGCCTCCCGCATGCGCTCGCACACGTACGCGGAGCGGACAGCAGCCACCCCACTGCACACACGCAGCTGCCTCGCGCGGCGGGAGCCCAGCGGCCCGGGAGCCCGGGGCCATGGCTGCGGTGCTGCGCCCTAGCACGTACTGGGGCGTGGCCTGCCCTGCGGCGGGCGGGGCTCGGGAAGTTTCTCGGGTTGGCTTGGGTTTCGCATCCTCATCATGTAGCGCCAGCCGCACCAGGAACGTAAGGGGTGCCGGGTCCCTTCTGCATGCTTGGTATTTTCCCCGCGGGGCTCTGACTGCTGCCGTTCTCAGGCACCTGTCTTTCCTCTCCGTCCCAGAATGGAGCCAAGACAAGGGAATAAAGGAAATTCAATAGTACACGGAGATCGGTGTCTGGGCAGCGTCTTGGAAAAACTATCCATTACAGGTAAGAATAAAAATTATGTACAAACCTATGAAAGGTGTGAACACATCGAAGCTCCAGAAGGCGTTCATAGGAAGGTTTATGGTCAAGTGTAACTTTTATCCTACAGGGAGACTATTTAGTATCGAATTTCACTGATTTCACTAATTCTCTGTAAAATGATCTGGGACGACAGACTCACCTCTATTTAAAGGAACGAAATATGAGCAAAGTGCTTAGTGGAAGACTTAAAAAAAATTTTTTTTTTTTTACATTTTTTGTTGGTTCCAACTAGCAACACTTTTGCAAAGGTTTATTTAACCAAATCTGAATGTTGAAAAACAGAAAAAAAGAGGATTCTTTACTTTGCAACTTGTTTTAGGTATTGCTATTTGAAAATTTTGAACTTTTAGATTAAGTCTCCACAAAGCGAGTAATTTTAAGTTCATCTTTTCTGTATAGAGGTTTCTAGAAGGAAATCAAGATTTGGAATGGTAATCGTGAGGTTATAAAAACTTAAACATATCTATGATGTCATTAAGTCAAAACAGCTCTAAGAAAACCATACATTGATAGTCTTTTATAGTTTGTGCTTTCCCATTCACTACCTCATTAATGTGAATTAATGTCTCCGAAACTGGAGATCTCAGTCTCTAGTTCAAATTCAGAACCCACTAAATAGCACTGAGAACACTTTTATTCATTTCTGTTTATGGCTTCCCACTCCTCTTAGGACATTCCCTCAATGTGTTATGTGATCTCATTACTTTGAACTGACACGGAACCCTCAGTTTTCCACACTTCCATTGTTTCTTCTGTTTGCTGTTTAAACAAACAGTTAACAATGGAGAAAAGGGTATGCTCAACTGGATTGGCTAGCACTGCAGGGTGGTTAGCACCATGGGCTTTGGAGTCACTAATGGCCTCCTCAAATGCTCTAAAACTTAGAGCACTTCTCCAAGACTATGTCCTGTATAGATATACTCCTCTCTTATGTGGTACTGCTATCAATGAACTATATATAGCATTTAGACCTCAAATGAAGAATAATTTATTTACCCAAGCTCTAAAAGTAATAGACGGCAGACCAAAAATATAAGCTTAAGTCTCCTGATTCTAGTCAAACTTTGAACAAATTTGGTTTGTTTTTAACGATACTGCATTAAACAAATTTAAATAGCTTTATTCATTTTCTCCTGCATTTTTATGAAATAGCTACATCTCTTTTATACTCAACGTACATTCCCATTTTCTGGGTTATGAGTATAAAAGAAATACAGCTATTTCATAAAATGAGGGGAGAGGAATATTAAGGAGAGAACTATTGTAGAATTATAGTTGCTAACGTTGGGTTATAAACCTTTGACAAACCATTATGAAGAAATTTGTGATGGTGCATAAAATTGGGAAGGGCTGCTTTTACTATTCCATAGCTTAAAGCATTCCAAGTAGCTTGTTTCCTGAGTGACTGCGCAGTAGATTAGTACTTTCTTCCTTCCAGCTGTACTGTCCTTTAATGTGGCTTTCCATTCTCAGTCAATGCTTTCACAAGTCATTTTTCTGAACTCCTGGTCATTGCATAATTTGCTCATTTACAAATAGTTTCCAACTGAAGCTAATTTGCTACATAAGCATAATTTTTTTGTTTTGTGACCTGTGAATATTAAGCAACTACTTTATTCTAAAATACCACTTCTAGTATACTATCTGTAACTAAATGTTGAAGCACTTTGGGTCACAGTATTTGTGGCTAAGTATACCTGTCACCCCTGAGTATTGTGAACTTTTGTTCCAAAATTTTCATGTAATTTTAATTTTAATCACTGTCCTCCAATTTAAGGTAAAAACAGCCATCTAAGAGATCTGCGGCTCAGTTCCTTTTGTTCAGCATATATACTTCAGGGTACAAGACCTAAGGCTTTGGTACTTCCTACGTAATTTGTTCATAAAAATAATTTTCTGTACCTGTAGGTGCAGGGATTCATAGTGATTTTTCAGTTTTCAAAAATATCTTTCTATGCTGTCTGATTTTTTAAATGAGATTATGAAAGTAAAAGAAATACATCTATTTCATAAAAGAAAAATACAGGAGAAAAAGAATAAAGCTATTTTGTTTTAAAATGCAGTATCATTAAAACAAGAACAAACCAAACTTGTTCTAAGTTTGACTTCAGAGTTAGGAAACTTAAGCTTACATTTTTGGTCTGCCATCTGTTACTTTTAAAGCTTGGACAAATTTTTCTTCATTTGAGGTCTAAATTTATTCATCTGTTAATGGGAATAGTTTAGAAATCTTCAGAGAAACTCTAGCCTTTGTGACATTATGTGACTATAATGTTAAGACTTCGCTCATCCCATTCACATATTAAAAATACTAACATTTTGTTTTTTAACATTTTAATAGACTCAGAAATTTAAAAATGATGTTTCTTTTGTAACAACATACTCTTTACAATGGGATATTATGGTTGTTATTATTTAACATGACAGGGACTCAACATACATTAAGGTGATAGCAATAAGATAAATGTAGAAATAACCAGTATCATGTAATTTTCATAAAGTACTTAAATTGTTGGTAAACAATTTTATGAGTTGGAGGTCTTGAAGCAAACATTCTTAATACTGGAACATAAAAAAGCTGATCAAAGGGGCCTGGTCCACAGAAGATGTTTATTTGATGTAACAAAACAATACAGTTAGTGTTAGATCCAACCACAAAGAGCAAAAGGAATGAAAAATTTGTACAATGTACATAGAAAGAAACAAGATATTTATGGTGACAACTATATATTCCTAAAATAATGCTTCTAAAATTACTCAATTATTGAAATCTACATGAAAAAAGAAGGATGTTAATAGCGACAAAGTGCATAAAATCAAACATTGTATTTTGAGCAAATTAACATACTAGGCAATTTTGCTAAAAATGCATGATTTTTTTTTCTTGTTTACAGTCTGCTCAAAATATCTTTATACCAACAGGGTAGGCAGAACATTTAGGTTTAATATCAGTTACACAATATTAGCATAAACTTCCACAACTACATAGGGTATTGTTTTCTTTTGAGCTGGCAAAGTGACTATAGAAACATCAGTTGATTTCTCTGAATTGAGAATTTTACCCAAATAAATGCCACATACCTTCTAGATATATGCATATCTTTCTATATCATGTAAATGGCTTTACCCATTTAAATAATAAACCATACAGCATTTAAGAATCATTATTATATGATTAACAATGTCATGTTCCAGGTTTAACAATTTCATAGGCCAAAAAAAATTTCTTCTTAAAAACTAGTTTTATAAACACAGAATATATTCCATGAGTAACTGCTGGTATTTTTTAAGAAAATATATTGTGCAATTGTGGCTACCACGTACTGCTGGCAAAACATTATTGTTTATGTAAAATGTGGAAAAAAAATACGTAAAAATTTTTTCATTGCCTATGATCATGATGAAAGGTTACTGCCTTCTTACAAAAATTATATTGGCATCTTATTAAAAATAATTCGAAAAAGGGATAAACTCCCTAGCCAAAAATAAATAAATAAAAAGGTACATTTTTTAAAATGATGCTACTGCAATGCAATGGTTTAAATACCAAAAAACTGAGAAAATGAGCTGTCTGTGATCCAGCATTAAAGAACATACTAAAAAAGAGCATTAATGTAAATTAAGTAGAAAGGGAATCAAAATTGAACTAACCAAGTTTGTGCAGTATTGTAGCCAGGCTTCTAAAATTAGATGTAGAAAATATAAATAGACTGCTTTAGGTAATGAGCCACCAGTGTCCAAAAAAAGGAATGAAATTATGAAAAAGCTCAGTTAACTTGATCCAAAGCTCTGAGTAATTCTTCACCCTGCAGTAGGTTTCTGCTGCCTTGTATAGGAGCATTAACTTCACAATCATAACTGGTCAGCTGTGGTAATCCACTTTCATCCATTGATTGCCCCAGCAGTCTACATGCTAAATCTGAAAAACAAAGAGATACCTAAGTATACATTCATCTAATCAATGAATATTTATTAAACACCCACAATGTGTTAAGTATCATAGAAAATAAACTTCTGGAAGGGTTTTTAGTCCACCTGGCAAAACCACAAGTATGTAAAAAAGTAAGTACAATCAAGTGATACTGGTGCTGTGTCAGAAGTATTTACTGGATCTGATAAAGGCACAAAGAAGTAACGATTTGGAAAAAGGCATAATTATGGTGGGCATCGGGGCTCATGCCTGTAATACTAGCATAGGCCAAGGCAGGAGAATCACTTGAGGCCAGGAGTTTGAAACTATCCTGGGCAACATATTGAGACTCCATCTCTACGAAAAGCAGCCAGGCATGGTGAGGCATGCCTGTATTGTAAGCTACTCAGGAGGCTGAGGCAGGATGATTGCTTGAGCATAGGAGTTTGAGACTGCAGTGAGCTGTGATCATGCCACTGCACTCCAGGCCTAGGCAACAGAGCGAGACCCTGTCTCAAAAAAAAAAAAAAAAAAAAAGTGGTAGTCATAAAAATTCACCAATTTCTTCAGCTTCTATCAATATTGACAGCACATAGACATCGATAACTCAAAGGAAATTACTAAAAATGGAAAGTTCCACCTTGAAATGTTTATCCCTGTATTAAGGCCATTAAATGAAATACAGCTTTACTTTTTTTTTTCTTTTGAGACGGAGTCTCGCTTTTGTTGCCCCACCTGGAGTGCAGTGGCGCGATCTCGGCTTACTGCAACCTCTGCCTCCCAGGTTCAAGCGATTCTCCTGCCTCAGTCTCCCAAATAGCTGGGATTACAGGCGCCCGCCATCACGCCCGGCTAATTTTTGTATTTTTAATAGAGACGGGGTTTCACCATCTTGACCAGGCTGGTCTTGAACGCCTGACCTCGTGATCCGCCCGCCTAGGCCTCCCAAAGTGCTGGGATTACAGGCTTGAGCTACCGTGCCCGGCCGCAACTTTACTTTTTAATCTTGCTAAGGAACCAAAGTCACGCTCACTTAGATTAAAGCTCCTAAATGAAAATGTTTCATGTATTTTGTTTTTGTCATGTTCAAGGTCAGAAAGAATAAACTAACCAGAGGGTATTAAAATAATTGTCTTTTGCTCCATTCCATTCTGTTCACTAGATTTGCATCCTTTTACACGTTTCCAAGAAAGGGATGTAGTAGTTGCATGATCATCTGGCTGCTGTAACAATGTTCCCTATAAACAGTAAAGTTATTTCAAGTTTAGTTTGTTGAATTTTTTTTACAACCAATAACTTTGAAATCGGTGTAAATTTAGTAACATTATAGGCAGTTTCTTAAATACTACCCTAAATTATTTTAAATTATTTCTCTTAATATTATGATAAAGTTATTTCCCATCCATTGTGACCAATCTGTCTATAAATACTTCCCAGTTCATTTGGTTTGAAAATATCAGAATGAATTACACCACCATTGACTTACCCCAAAACATAGCAGTTATTTTTTTATTTGAGACGGACTCTCAGTCTCTCGCCCAGGCTAGAGTGCAATGGCCTGATCTCGGTCAGCTCAATGCAACCTCCACATCCTGGATTAAACGATTCTCCTGCCTCAGCCTCCCAAGTGGATGGAATGATAGGCATGCACCACCATGCCCAGCTAATTTTTGTATTTTTAGTAGAGACAGGGTTTCACCAACTTGGCCAGGCTGGTATAGAACTCCTGACCTCAAGTGATCCATGCACCTCGGCCTCCCAAAGTGCTGGGATTACAGGCATGAGCCACTGTGCCCAGCCAATAGCAGTTCTTTTAATAAGGCAAAGTAACTTAAAGGGAAGAGAATGAGATTGGTGGTGATACTCAGGGTGGTTAAGGGGAGAACTTCACTTTTTAACTCAAAATACATTGGAATGGAATTGTTTAGAATTTCTATACCAGGAATGTATCCATTAAAGATTGTATTTTTATAGAACAGTATATACAGAGTGAAAAAAAAACCCCAATGTATAACTTCTGAAAATGTAACTTTACTATTTGGAAAAAACAAGGAAACACACACACACACACGGAAATAGCACATTAGCTAGAAAAGCAAAACCTACTACCCTCATACTTACAATTCCTACTGCTTGAAAAAGTGAACCGTCATGTTCAATTTTTCGCTTTCTCTGAGCATTCTGCAAAGCTATTATCTTTGGATTTAGTTCTTCCTCAGGAACTGTAGTTCTGAAAAGAAAAAAAAATTAAATTAAAATATAGCTGTTTTATTTTTTTAAAAAAATATCCAGTGGGCTCTTTTAAATACCTGATTCCTTAGTTTTCCAGTATTAAGGAATGTAATATATGTACGAGAACTTTCCTGATTACTAAAGTTTATGACCTTAAGTCAAAGCTGGGCCGAGCCAGTGGCTCATGTCTGTAATCCTAGCACTTTGGGAGGCTGAAGCAGGTGGATCACCTGAGGTCAGGAGTTCAAGACCAGCCTGACCAACATGGAGAAACACTATCTCTACTAAAAATACAAAAATTAGCTGGGCATGGTGGTGCATTCCTCTAATCTCAGCTACTTGGGAGGCTGAGGCAGAAGAACTGCTTGAACTCAGGAGGTGGAGGTTGTGGTGAGCCAAGATTGCACCACTGCACTTCAGCCTGAGCAACAAAAGCGAAACTCTGAAGTCAAAGCTTTATTTATTTTTTTCTTTTTTTGGTGAGACAGGGTCTCACTGTGTCAGCCAGGCTAGAGTGCAGAGACATGATCTCTGCTCACCGCAACCAAGCTCTGCCTCTGGGATCAAGTGATCCTCCCACCTCAGCCTCTCGAGTAGCTGGGATTATGGCTAATTTATACATATATTTTTGTAGAGACGCGTTTCACCATGTTGCCCAGGCTTGTCTCAAACTCCTGAACTCAAGTGATCCATCCACCTCAACCTCCCAAAGTGCTGGGATTACAGGCGTGAGCGCCTGGCATTTAAAGCTTAATTTTTAGCCAAACACTTTCTACACTATGCGTATCCCTATTTTATAAAACAGAGCCAAACACAACTAAATTGATATTGTAGAGTCAAAACAGTTAAATATTGTCCTTTTATTCCACCTAATATAACAATGCAGTGATATTGTTGGGACTATTGAAATACAAGATCAATTTCACATCTGTATAGTGTTTTCAGTTTATAAAACATTTCAAGTTCATTAGTTCATTTTAACCTTACTCAGGTTCCCAAGATAGATAAGACAGGCATATCATACCCTTTTTATAAATGAGAACCCCGTGGCCTATTGGGTAACTTTCCCAAAGTCCTACTGCTCACTAGTTGCAGATATGGAAGTACACTCTAGGTCTCCAGATCCGCACCTCCTCTCCCCTGCTCTTCCCACTCTGCTATTTTGCCCTCCATATTAATCTGGTTATCAAACATGAACTATGTATATCTGATATTAAATAGTGAAGAACTGTTCTAATGAGTCAAGTACATCAGCTTTGTTATACTGTTTTGACTTTTCAAGACCCCCCACAACCAAATGCATAATCATAAGGACTCCTTGCTGTTCCAGATAGTTAAGAGTGCCAAATAGGTAAGTGATCTAACTGCTCTCTTATTTTGCAGTTTTCTTTAGTTTTTTAAAAATTCTATAAACCTATTATATAGACAGGCAGGTTTAAAAATTCTTATATACATATATTGTCTTTATGAAATGTAACTCAGTCTATTATGAAAACATCATTGTAGTACTAGTAGTACTTAGTAGTTATGCTTTTAATGGTTTATCTTTAATCCTAAAGCTTTAAGTCTCCTGGTTTGGTATAGCACCTTGATTTTATAAATAATTACCTACGAGGTAGGAAAAAACACTTCCATATATTTTTGAGGTTCCTTTCATGAAAGTTTTCAGTGTATGCCACATTGGAATTAATGTTTAAAAAGAATTGCTAAAGTGACCTGATGTGTCAGGTGTTCAGAAAACTGGATACCCATCCTCTGTAGTTAACAGTAAACTGTAAATAAGTGACTATCATTTATATTACTGTATTTATGCATCTGTCAGTCCAACAACCATTTTTTTTTTTTTTTTTTTTTAAATGCTCTTGTCACCCAGGTTGGATTGCAATGGCATGATCTCAGCTCACTGCAACCTCCGCCTCTCTGGTTCAAGCAATTCTTCTGCTTCAGCCTCCCAAGTACCTGGGATTACAGGCACCTGCCACCACACCCAGCTAATTTTTGTATTTTTAGTAGAGACAGGGTGTCACCATGTTGGCCAGGCTGGTCTTGAACTCCTGGCCTCAGGTGATCCACATGCTTCAGCCTACCAAAGTGTTGAGATTACAAGCTTGAGCCACCACGCCCTGCTCCAACAACCACTTATTGAGGAAGTACTACACGTTAGGTCATGAGCTAAGTATTAGTATCACTAAAATGCCCAAGACACTATAATTGCCCTAGTGGAGCTCAAAGTAAAAACTGAGTTAGTGACACAGTAACTTATAAAAGAATGTAAAGTAGTACTTCTGAGTTCACCTAAAGTCCTGAGATCTTTTCCTGGCTTAGGGAAAAGACCTCTCCCAGCACTCTAGGTCAAGGTGAGAATGCTCAGCAGGGAAAAAAGCTATGTGCTCTGGCTATAACAGTGGTTCTTTCCTACTGATATTGCTATCTGGCTCAGTCTAGACATAGTAGAGAAGCAATCATTTCCTTCCTCCACACACTTATAAGCTAAAACTTATTTCTTCTAGCTATAGCCTCAAACTTAAAATATGTGAAATCCCCTTCTAATTATATACAGGAAGTATAACTTAAAAACTGGGTCATGTCCATATGTTTGTCTGAACTAGCTCCACAGAAGTAATGTCATAAGTCATGCTTAGATTCCTGGTGTAGAATTCAAAAATCTATATAGCCTGCAATATATATATAATGAAAAATAAAAGCGACTTTTAATATAAGTAACTCTAATAAAATTTTGAAAGGGGGGCTTGTAAATATCTATATTGAATGCTAAAGATGGAAGGCTCAATTTGGAATGTGCAATTGGAAATAACCCTTAAATTGGAAGGGCTTTTCTTCAGATAAGCTTAAAGAAAGAGCTCTAAGAAATGGAAGCATCTGCTGGGCGCAGTGGCTCACGCCTGTAACCCCAGCACTTTGGGAGGCTGCGGCGGGTGCGGGTGGATCACCTGAGGTCAGGAGTTCCAGGACCAGCCTGCCCAACATGGTGAAACCCCATCTCTAAAAAAATTAAAAATTAAAAAAAAAAAAAGAAATGGAAACATCTAAGTAGCGAGGGTAGTTAACTAGTCTGATTTAAACAACTGCAAGAAGTATATCTGATTAAAGAACTTCCTGAGCTGGATTTTATTTTAAAGGTGTCAGAAGACCCTCTTACATTTAGATAGGTAATTTTAGAATTTATAATTATTTTAGAAAAAAATACATGAGGTTAATTTAGAAAGTTCTTTGAGTGCTTATGAATTTGTCTTAGAGCATATACATCAGAAAGTTTGCTATACATTTAGAAATTATGTACTATCACATACATTTTCTCAAAAATAATAAAAGAACTATAACTTGAATGTTACACATAAATACCTTTGACTCAAAGCGACAGATAACACGTTAGGGCTTCTTGGATGAGACTTTTCTGTCTGTTCTATGACTCCTTTTCCTGCTCTGTTTGGTGAGGCTGTCCGACTTTGAGTATCTCTATATGGTGATGATGTGGCACTAGTAGTTTCTTTATGTATGTGGGTAGGAGATGGAGATGCAATCAATATTTTAATGTCTTCCATACGGTCTTTTGTCTCTGTTTTTAATTCATCAGTGGTGGCAGTGGTAGTGGTGGCATTAGCAGTAAGTTCTTGTATCTGAGTCTGCTGGAATACTGTAACTGTGCTTTGAGGGCTTGCGCTTTCAGGGCTTGCAGAACTGCTTTCTAACGGTGACAACTGATCGAAGGAACGTAACTGAAAGTCATCATCCATTGGGATATAGGGAGCTAACATCTCCAAATCTAAATCGGTGTCCTTTAAAACAGCAAATACATGAGTTTTTACAATGGCCACACCTTATAAATAAAAAACAAGTTAAACTCAAAGTCACTTCAGAATAAAAATTAATGAAAGTTAATATAAAACAAATAAGTTCATATACCTGAGTAGAAAATGGGTTCTTCGCTTCTGTGTCTTCAGCAAAAAGTTTTTCTACCAATTCCAACTTGAATTCATTGACCATATCACTATCCACATAAAAACAATATTCACTGGGACTGTTAGGCTGTAAAAAGAATTAAATATGTTTAGTTTTTCCTGAAGAAGCCTCCATATACTTTGCTAGTTGTCAGACTTTTCAAACTAGATCTCAGAAAAAAACAAAAAACACACAACCAAGTCCATCATGTTTATCAAATTTTATCTAACTAGGCCGGCATGGTGGTCCATGCCTGTAATCCCAGCACTGGGAGGCCGAGGCAGGTGGATCACGAGGTGAGGAGATCAAGACCATCCTGGCCAAAATGGTGAAACTCTGTCTCTACTAAAAATACTAAAATT
This sequence comes from Cacajao melanocephalus, assembly GCA_963573385.1. Classification (NCBI taxonomy): domain Eukaryota; kingdom Metazoa; phylum Chordata; class Mammalia; order Primates; family Pitheciidae; genus Cacajao; species Cacajao melanocephalus. Next base: position 13,911 of record CAUYLG010016612.1, on the reverse strand, counting down.
AGCTGGGTATGGTGGCACATGCCTGTAGTCCCAGCTACTCAGGAGGCTGAAGCTTGAACCCGGAAGGCCGAGGTTGCAGTGAGCTGAGATCACACCACTGCACTCCAGCCTGGGCAATTGAGTGAGACTCTGTCTCAAAAAAAAAAAAAAAAAAAAAAAAAAAGAAAAAAGAAAAAAAGAAGAAAATAGCTTATCTAACTAGTGAAAAATGTGACATTTTGAAGCTTATACTGGTAACTATTTTGCCAATGTACGTATTTCTGACTATGTAATATAACATCATTTCTAAAATTAAAAGAAACATCTTATTCTAAAGAATAAAACCTATTTGGTAATTTACATACCACAATGGTACCTAACTGACCAATTAACTAGATGCTACATTCACTGGAATTTACCTTTGAAATGAGAAGGCACACTCCTATGGCGAATGAGCTACCTAAAAATCTCACAGCTACTGTTGAGGGTGGGAGTAGAGACTTAAGTGCTTTTACCTGCATACACCTGAATGAATGTACATTATTACTATTTTAAGAGTTCTGGGCAAGAATTTTAACAAAAAACTAAAGCTGTGTATTCTAAACAAGAAATTTTGCTTTCATCATTCTATTATTTTTATTAGATTTACTTTTGTTAGACAAAAACCAAAATGAATCAAACATTTTTTTTTGTGCTAGGGAAATTAAGCAAGCAGGGCATAGGAGATACTCATTTACCAGAAGGCTATAAGATGTCAAATCTACTCTTAGCTTGCCAGTTTTATTCAAGAAATATTTAATGTAGAATTATTTACCACTTATTAAAGCTTATTTATGCCTCATTTATCAAGTTATAGTGTTCAGATCTAAGTTACCCTACTCCTGAGCATATTTTTAAATGTAGGAAGTCCTGAAATAGAATCATTCTAGATTTAGAAATAGAGCCCTATGTGACATCTCTAGTCTTGGTCAGTCTAGCCTTTAAAGATTATTTTTGTTGTGTTTATAGGACAATTAATATCAAGACAGATCCAGAATAAAAGAGACCAGTTACTAAGTATTTATTTTATGTAAGACTTGTTATTTTCATGTTACACATAAACAAAATTTCAAAATAGTGATGGAAATTGGACTAAATTGGGCAAAGAATTTATAAGGTCCTTTCCCATGTAAACCCTGTTAAGCCTACTGTTACCAGACAGTTCTCCAACTTAAAGGTGTAATGGGCCAGGCATGGTAGCTCACACCTGTAATCCTAGTACTTTAGGAGGCCAAGATTGGAGGATCGCTTGAGCTCAAGAGTTTAAAACCAGCCTAGGCAACATAGTGAGAACCCCGACACTACAGGAAAAAAAAAAAGTTAAAAAATTAGACATGGTGGTGTGGGCCTGTAGTCTCAGCTATTCGAGAGGCAGATGGGAAAATCACTTGAGCCTGGGAGGCTGAGGCTGCAGTGGGCTGTGATTGCACCACTGCACTCCAGCCTGGGCAACAGTGAGACTGTCTCAAAAAAACAAAAACAAAAACACAATAAAACAAAAAAACTCAAAAAGGTAACAGGTATAGGTTGTGGCTACCTTGAGCACACTTAGTACTAGTCGAAAATGTCCAAATTCAAGACGTTTTTGTCCTACTGATATAAATAATAAAGAAACAATGTATGTTTCACTTTTTGGTTTATATTACGCTAGTTTCTTCCCAAGTTCCTATCTTTGAGCCTAAAACATGTGCTGAGGTCTAAGTTAAGCAATAGCTCTTACAATAATTTTAAAGTGCTAAAATTCAAACACACACACACAAATGTAATTTGTGGTTCAAATTAGTGTTTCAATCAAACTTATAATTATATACAATCTTGAATGTTAAAATCTGAAAGTTGTCCCTTTCTGATTATATCATGACACCTACCTCAGGTGAACTTTGTCTAGTGCTTCCATCAGAAGGACTGGGTGGCTGATCCTGAATCTGGGGCATGGTAAAAGAAAGTTCCAGTGACTCTGGATTTGGTTCTAATTTTAATGCAACTTCTTGATTGAGTGCAGGGTCAGCACTACTTCGAAGTGGCTTTGGAGTTTCAGAGGTGGGTAATGGAGACATTGACAAATTTATATTCTGTAATTTTTCATTGGATGAGGGGAGCATTACATCATTGTACAATGGTACTTCCTCAAGTTGCTGGTCATCAGTTTCTGTGTCTGCAGGGAAAAAAATACGAGTCAATCTAAAGTATACAAATTTTTTTTTTTTCCACTCAAGACAGAGTCTTGCTCTGTTGCCGAGGATGGAGTACAGTGATGCAATCTTGGCTCACTGAACCCCTGCCTCTGGGTTTAAGCAATTCTCCTGCCTCAACCTCCCGAGTAGCTGGGATTACAGGCACGCACTACCATGCCCAGCTAATTTTTGTATTTTTAGTAGAGACAGGTTTTCACCATGGTGGCCAGGCTGGTCTCAAACTCCTAACCTTAAGTGATCTACCTGTCTTGGCCTCCTAAAGTACTGGGATTACAGGCGTGAGGCACCACACCTGGCCACAAGGATTTTAACATACAAAAAATGTATACAATTCATCAAACAACAAAATGTTACCAAATTTTCCTTCATCAGAAAGTTTACAAATATTCTAGTATAATCCTAAATCTGGATTATCTTTCCAATCCACTATTGATACCTCCTCTTAATCTATATGGCATAAAAGACAAAAGGTAATACTAACCATTTTATATATTAAAATGTTCTCTACTGTAAAATTGCAGTTTTCATCTTCAATGTTTGATGTTACGGTATGACTATTTATCCTTTAATGCAACGATGCCTACTTCCATATAACTCTGCTAAACTGTAGAGAAAATCTGACAGCAGGATACAGAAATAGCAGAGTAGCCAGGAAAAATTTATGTGGGAAGAAGAAATGCCTTAAGGACACTTTAAAACACAATTTCCAACAATATAAAAAAAAGCAAGAATGGTAAGAAATTACGGGGGCAAAATATTTAAGCAAACCAACATATCAGCCTGTAATGTCCAAATGATTACCAACAAAAAATGTCAAAGTAACATTTAGTCGAAATGAGGCATGCAGCACACGTTTAGGGGATTAACAAAATAACTACTCACCATTGCTGCCAAAATCTAAAGATATGATTGTGTCTCCAGCGGCTGGGGCCAGCAAAGTTAAAGCATCAGGTTCCTTCTTAAGTTTATCAAAGAGGCTACTTGTATCTTCTGATTCAACTTTGGTGAATAGCTGAGTCATTTTCATATCTGAAGATTCAACCGGTTTAAGGACACATTCTGTTTGTTGAAGGGAGAAAATCAAGTCGTGCTGAATAATACCACTGCCAAAACAAGAGAAATTAGTAATTCATAAATGAGCACTTGACACAATGACAGGAAGAGGAACTATGAAATGGTCTCTTAAGAAATTCTGCTTTATGGACAGGAACATTTTAAGATTTCTTGAGATGCATGATCTCTCATGCACAATTTGTCACATTTAGGGTTTTAAAAATGCTAATATGAAATAAAGACCCAATAAAATTCACAGTATGCAGCCATAGCAGCCATAAAAAAAGAATGAAATCATGACCTTTGCAGCAACATGGATGCAGCTGGAGACTATTATCCTAAGTGAAATAATGGAGGAACAGAAAACCAAATGCTGCATGTTCTCACTTATAAGTGGGAGCTAAACACTGGGTTACCTGTAGACATAAAGATGGCATCAGACACTGAGGACTTCAGGGGAGAGGGGCAAGGGTGGTTGAACAGCTGTTGGGTATTATGCTCACTACCTGGGTGACAGGATCAATTGTACCTCAAACCTCAGTATCACATGATATACCCATGTAACCTATGCATGTATCCCCTGAACAAAAAATAAAAGCTGAAATTAAAAAAAAAATTCCCAGTACAAGACATTTTGGCTAATTTCAGTTAAGAATTTCAGATGTCCAGGCTTGGCATGGTGGCTCATGCCTGTAATCCCAGCACTTTGGGAGGCTGAGGTGGGTGAATCACTTGAGCCTGGGAGTTTAAGACCAGCTTGGCCACTATGGCAAAACCCTGTCTCTACAGGGCACAAGAATGGCTTGAGCCTAGGAGGTGAAGGCTGCAGTGAACCAAGATTGCACCACTGCACTCTAGCCTGGGTGACCTAGGTCAGAGTACAGAAAATAATAATTTGGTAGAAATGTGAAAGTAAAATAAAATTTAGTTATTATTTATAATCTTATCTTCCTATAAATGAACAGAGTATCCAAAAAGAATTACTATTTGTTTCCCAAAAACGTTTATTTCTCAAACTTACCTCACAACATAATTTACACACACAATGCACTGTGGTTGAGAGTTCTTGGTGTTATATATGACAGTTGCTTGAGTTTCAACCCAGACATATCCACCTCTTTTGGCAAGCATCCTGTACTGTCCTGTGGTGACTTGTCCTTTAGTAAACACTAGGGGGAAAATAAAAAAGAAATCATGCAGAGAAAATATTGTCCCTTTGACTTTTCAATTAAATGAACAGATACTGAATGTTGATCACTGTTTTAGAAAACAAATGTGTATTTAGTGGAATCAGTTGTAACTGCTTAAATTGAGACAGTGTGTCACAGAATAGCTGAAAATATACCCATTTCCGTTTTCAAGCCCTCTAAATAAAACTCCTTTGTTGCCAGTGAGCTAAGTGAAAAGTTCATGAATACACAATCTTCAGTGACTGAAATTCCTTTAATGACTTAGGTTGAAAATGTCAGATTAGAGAATAATCAATAACCATTTTCAAGAAATGGTGACGCTGTAACTTTAAATTCTGATTACAGTTTTCAGACAATCAAAGATGCTTTTTTTTTTCGCTCTTGTCGCCCAGGCTGGAGGGCAATGGTGCTGTCTCGGCTCACTGCAACCTCTGCCTCCTTGGTTCAAGTGATTCTCCTGCCTCAGCCTCCTGAGTAGCTGCGATTACAGGTACGTGCCACTATGCCCGGCTAATTTTTTGTTTTAGTAGCGACGGGGTTGCACTGCATTAGCCAGGATGGTCTCAATTCCCTCACCTCATGATCCGCCCGCCTCAGCCTCCCAAAGTGCTGGGATTACAGGCATGAGCCACTGCACCCAGCCTATCTTCATGTTTAAATTAATCTATAGGTCCCAATTCAAAGGTCTTGTGTTTCTTTTGAAGGTAAGTATAATTCAAGCTTAGATTATGAAGGACTCGTTTTTACAGGCAGGTACAGTGGCTCACATCTCTAATGCCAGCAATTTGAGAGGCCGAGGTGGGTGAGGTTCGAAACCATCCTGGCCAACATGGTGAAACTATGTCTCTACTAAAAATACAGAAATTAGCCAGGCGTGGTGGCACATGCCTGTAGTCCCAGCTACTCCAGAGGCTGAGGCAGAAGAATCTCTTAAACCCAGGAGGCAGAAGTTGCAGTTAGCCGAGATCACGCCACTGCACTCTAGCCTGGGTGACAGAGTGAGATCCTATCTCAAAAGAAAAAAATAAAATGAAATAGAATAAATAAATAAAATAACCAAGAATATAATTGGATTGTCACATAAGAAAATGCTTGAGGTGTTAGGTACTCCATTTATCCTTATAAATCGCATTGCATGTCTGTATCAAAATATTTCATGTAACCTAAAAATATACTTACCTATGTACCTATTAAAATTTTTTAAAAATGATACTTATTACTACATGTGCATGATGTCCACCACCTTCACATTCATTGATTGTACACATATTTTCTGAGTGCCTTTTATATACAAAACACCGTTCTGAGTATTTATGTGAATTCTGAAAATTATGCTATTCAATACTCTATAATATTTGGTTTTTCAAGTCTTTGTATTTAAAATGCCAGGAAGTTTCATCTGTGATTAAATGATTCTATTTTTACTGATATTTGTTGCAACAAATACAAAACATAAAATGGTCAAGATCTCTACTGAATGGGCCTGTTAACACATTTTGTCTAGGAAGACTGGTACATTTTAACCAGAGAATTAGATTGGTAGCCAAACTGTACAGAGGTTCCAACAGTTAAATAATTAGAACATCTTTTGAGTTCTTCCATTGTACTTACTATCATGATGAGTTTTGGTCAGATGATCAGAGTCTAAAGCATGATAATATTCGTAAATTGAGCGGCCTAAAAGTTCTTCTGGCTCATATCCCATCAATTCAGTAATTCTGTTAGTAAAAAATACAAGATTTAAGAAAAAAAAAAGGGAGACACTAACTGATAAAAATTTTTCTTCTCCCAAGTTAACTGATAGGCATTAATCTTATAGACAAGTGAATTTTCAAAAATAAAGAACATCCGCCTTTGCTTACAATAAATTTACACCTCACCTTTAGTAGCTCTACAGTTATTAAATGCAACACCATACATTTCTTTAAGTCTTCTAGGTTCATCTGGCTATTTAACTCTTTTATCCTCTTCACCCAAACTTATTACCTATTTTTATCACATCTCATTATACATACTTTTGGTAACAAGGCAGGCTATTAATAAACAGATAAGAAGTACTAGTAAATTAAATGGTAAAAGTTGTAGTCACTGACAGTTTAAAATATAGATAAAATCTATAACATTATTTTTTCATAAAGCCAAATTCTTTATGGAGTAGCTGTTGAACCCCTAAGCAATGCCTCACTTTGGGAGATCAATAGCCACTACAGAATTCTAATATCACCAACCAAAGCGTATCTACACTAAATGGGAACTAAAGGAATTATGGGAATAATTTAATATGAAACAGTATTTCAAATGAAAATAGACTGAAAGACAATCTAGTTATTCTATCTAGCTCACTGGCAGAGACTAAATCTTTATTTAGGACACAGACTAGATCTTATTATCTGCAACCAGTGTGAAATGGCAACTGTGACATGAGAGAGAGAAAGCTATCTTCTTAGTACCATTCTGAACAGAAATACTCTCATCTGAAGTCTTTCTAGGAGGAAAAATCAGTTAAACTTCTAGATTCTCAGCCTTTAGATTTCAGAGGACTTTCTTACTGAGGTGCAAGCAAACCTTATGTAACATGCTGTATGTCAAAAAACCCCACCTAACTACAGGAAGGACATAGGCAAGATATTCCATAAAGGTATAAAAGTAATACTGCTTGTGTTCTCACACTTAAAGGCAAGATCTTCCATAGTTTACTGCAAAGTAAATACATAAATGAAAAGCTGATTTGCCAAAAACCAAACCAAACTCAACTCAAACCCTCAATTCTTTACAAAGGGACATCTGTAAACGGCAACACCAGGTGGCAGCATTATAAAGGAAAACTTGTTTTTAAACAAAATCAGTCTATTTCTTGAAATCATGCTTTAAAAAATAATTTTAATTGGTCTTATATTTTTCTATTGAAATAAAATTCCCATGGAATTAAAAACTTTTTCACTATTCAAATCTTAATATGCCTATGTGTGCCTGGCATTATTCTAGGCATGAAAATGCTAAGACAAAACACATGGCTAATCTTGCAGTAGATGTACTGGTACTAGTTAGGAAATAATGAGATAAATGCAGTGATGAGAATCTGTTCCAGGAATCAGAGAAATCAATCCCATCCATGCAAAGGAATGGCAGAATGAGGAATAGCCTCTTATAGAAGACTTATGACTAGAGAGAGAGAAAGGAAAGGCAAAACCATTTTCAGGGAAAAAGTACAGTATAAGCAAAAGATTTTTAAAAATGCTTAACATGGTGCAGGCAGGTAACAAAGATTCTATAATATGGTTAGCGGAGACAGATCAGATAATGCTGAAGAAGTAGGTAGGGGGATCAGATTAACCAGAGTCTTGCTTATATTGTCGTAGGAAGCTCTGATTTAATCTGATGTCAATCAGTGCTTCTCAATTTGAGTTATGTCTATCACTAAGAGAGTCCAAGAGGTCAAAAATAAACTGTATATGCTTTCCCTGAAGGTCAATTTTACACATACTGAAGCAAGAAAGGCCAAGTTAATATAACTTCAGGGAATTATATAGGTTATATCCTATACCAAAGGGGTGGGGGTATCCAGAAAATATGATCAAAAAGTGTTTTTAATGGACTAGGAAACCTGTGATCTAAAGCAGTTTACCACTCATTTATTTTTGAGGCAGGAACTGTTCATCTTCATTTCTATTTTAGTGCCATAAACACAGTAGATGCTCAAATTATTTTAAATGAATTATTACTCAGTACAGTAAATAGCTATTTTTTTTTTTTTTTTTTGAGACGGAGTCTTGCTCTGTAGCCAGGCTGGAGTGCAGTGGCACAATCTCGGCTCATTGCAACCTCCACCTCCTGGGTTCAAGGGATTCTTCCGCCTCAGCCTCCCAAGTTGCTGGGACCACAGGCATGTGCCACCATGCCCGGCTATTTTTGGTATATTTAGTAGAGACGGGGTTTCACCATGTTGGCCAGGATGGTCTCAATCTCGACCTCGGGATCCGCCCGCCTCAGCTTCCCAAAGTGCTGGGATTACAGGCGTGAGCCACCTCGCCCGGCTGTAAATAGCTATTTGTGGAATATTTTGGATTTTAGGAGCTTGATATGTTAGACTTTAAAATTAAGCAAAATTGTTTCCACAGCTTTGTTCTCTGGAGTTACAGATGCGAGTTCCTGGAAAGAGCTCTAAACCAGAAAATAACAGTCTGCTGGTCAAACTCAAAACTGTCTTGGTTCATCTAAGCCGGGCTCAGTGGCTCAGGCCTGTAATGCCAGCACTTTGGGAGGTCGAGGCGGGCAGATCATGAGGTCAGGAGTTCAAGACCAGCCTGGCCGATATGATGATACCCCATCTCTACTAAAAATACAAACATTAGCCAGGTGTGGTGGTGCACACCTGTAGTCGCAGCTACTCGCGAGGCTGAGGCAGAATTGCTTATATCTGGGAGGCGGAGGTTGCAGTGAGCCCAGATGGCGCCACTAAACTCCAGCCTGGGCGACAGAGCCAGACTCTGTCTCAAAACAAAAACAAAAACAAACTGTCTTGGTTGATCTATAAGCTGGCTGTCTTTACTGTTAACTCCCATCATGATCATTTTGCTAATTTTCTGTTATAACTAGAGGGGAATGCTACCCCCTTTCTCATTTTTGCTCCATTACCTTCGTTTCTCCCTGACCCCAACCTCTACTTTGTTACCTTAAGTTTTCAAAAAATAAAAAAGAATTCCTCAAAATAGGATGGACATCTCTGTTCCATCATACATTTACATGAATACTGGCAGTAAACACCTTAAAATAGTACTTAGCTTTTCTATATTCATTTTCTTAAAGTTGACACCAGTAGTGAAGCATTAACTACATGCCCTAGGCACTCAACAGACTCCTTTAATCCTTACAACAGCCTTATCAGGTATGAACTCCTAGGCTGGAGTGCAGTGGTGTGATCTCTGCTCACTGTAACCTCCGCATCCTGGGTTCAAGCAATTCTCCTGCCTCAGCCTCTTGAGTAGCTGGGATTACAGACATGCACCACCACACCCTGCGAATTTTTGTATTTTTAGTAGAGATGGGGTTTTACCATGTTGGCCAGGCTGGTCTCAAACTCAGGACCTCAGGTGATCTGCCTGCCTTGGCCTCCCACAGTGCTGAGATTACAGGCATGAGCCATTGCACCCAGCCATGATTCTAATTTTATAGATAAGGAATGTGAGTTTTACAATAGTTAAGTACCAAGGCAAGGGCTGCATAACAAGTATCAGAGATGCAAGCCATGAGTGAATCTAACATTATGTGATTCCAAAGACACTGCTCTGTCATATTTCCTTGTCCAATGGGGTAGGGGTTTCCTGTCTACTTTATATTATGGTAAGTGCTGAAAATTGGTTTTCTCATAACATCTTCAAGTTAATATTAAGAAACTGATGCTCACAGACAAGAACTAAGAACTAATGTGTCCAAGATCATCTGGATATAGGCAGCAAAGCCAGGATTTGGCAGTCAGGCTACAGAACCTATGCCCCCTTCAGCTACTGTATCATATAGGCTTATCGTAAAAAATGAGACAAGCACTACAATAGTAGAATAAATGTTACAAAAGGTATGTACAAGAACAGTGCAGTTTTTTCTGGAAGGAACAAGGAAAGCTCTACAAAGGAGTAGACGCTCTTGGAAGGTAAGTATGTATTAGGAAGTGAAGGAAACTTTATTACAGAATAGGAAAGAAAGTAGTGCAAAGGCACTAAAAAAGTGGTCCCCAACATTTTTGGCACCAGGGACAGGTCGTGGAAGACAGTTTTTCCACGGGTGGGGGTGGGGATGGTTTCAGGATGAAACTGTTCCACCTCAGATCATCAGGCACCAGTTAAGTTTTCACAAGGGATGCACAAACTAGATCCCTCGCGTACAGTTCACAATGGTTTGCCACTCCCATAAGAATCTAATGCTGCCTCTCATCTGACAGGAGGCGTAGCTCAGGTGGGAATGCTCATCACCACTCACCTGCTATGCAGCTGGGGTCCTAACAGGCTGTGGACCAGTACTGGGAATTGGGGACCCCTGCATTAAGACATTAAAACAGCATGGGGAGCTTTCTAGCTGTAGGGTGGTGGTGGCCACATCAGAATAAGTGGTGACCCTTCCTCCTGATTAATATGGAAAAGTTGGCAAGGGCCAGACTATAAATACCTTTTTTGCCATGCTAAGTTTAGATTTTATTGTGTTGGTCTATTTGTCTGTTTCAGTCTTTTAAAATGCACATCTTTTTTTGATAAATGAAAATTTGCTTCCCTCATCTATTATTTTTATAAACAACATATTTTTGTGTGCAAAGATGAAGGGAAGCATTTGAGGCATTTTTAACAAGAGAATGACATGATCTGATTTTCACATTAGGAAACCCACTTTCTGGCAACTCGGATGAAAGATTACAAGGGTACAAATCTGTTGGCAAAAAGGCAGCTAAGCCAACAACTCAAGTCAAAGGTAATAATGAGCTAATGAATTCAGTGGCAGGAGTGCAAGGATGGAAAGGAGGAAATGGATCAAGAGATATATGTAGATAGTAAATCTGTGAGATTTATAGATCAACTATACATAGACAATGAAGGTCAAAGAAAAGTTAAGGATGACTTCCAAAGTTCTGCTGGAGTCATGTGTACATGGTGATGTATTAACTACGATATAAGTGTTATAGGAAGAAAAGCAGTTTTTGATGATGTTGTTTGGGGGCAGTAGTGGTACAGTTCAGTTAGAGAAATATTTAGTTTACAATACAGAAGAATATCCAGATACAAATATTAAGTTGGCATTAAATAGAATTAGTTACAAAAAGAAATGTGGGAGACGGCGATAGAAACCATGGGCAAGGTTGAAGCTTCTCAGGGAAGATATGTAGGATGAAGAGATGTACAAACACTTGGCTTTCTAGTCCCCAACCTAAGGTAATCTATCTTTGCTCAAAATATACACTGTATGTCTTTGAAATTCTCTCTTTAAGCAGAGCCCCTACTGGGGGAAAGAAAAATACTAATCTTAATTTCTGGATAGCACTTAGTTAAGTAAGCGTTCACAGTACAGAGTTAAGTGTTCAATAAATGTGGCTGAATTAATTTACAAAGTTAATCTAATATTAGTATGTTCTAGGATGTATCATTCTGTTCAATTTAGTGGAAAGCATAGTTTAAAACTGAGTATTTTTTTTTTTTTTGAGATGAAGTCTCACTCTGTTGTCTAGGCTGGAGTGTGGTGGTGCGATCTCGGTTCACTGCAACCTCCACTTCCCAGGTTCAAGTGATTCTCCTGCCTCAGCCTCCCTAGTAATGCCTGCCACCATGCCCAGCTATTATTTTTATTTTTAGTAGAGACAGCGTTTCACCACATTGGCCAGGCTGGTATCAAATTCCTGACTTCAAGTAATTCACCCCCCTCAGCCTCCCAAAGTGCTGGGATTACAGGTGTGAGCCACCACGCGTGGCCAACATTAAATCTTTACTACGGCGAATATTCAATAATGCTGTAGACTAATTAAAAATTTCAAAATCACATTTTTGATCTAATTTACCTTTCATCACAATAAGAAAATTTCATATCCAGGCTGTGTCGACTGAGAAAAGTCTTGCTATCTAAAGGAATTTCAATATTTGATGGGTGAGGAATGGGTTCACAAATCAGCACCAAACAGGTCATAGGTGGTTTCTTATACCCACACTGAGGTTGGTTACTGCTGGTATCATATACATGAATATGGCCTGTGCAGTGTAATACCTGTATATGAAGAAGAAAACAAAAATTTAAAAAAATATATTTACAATGCTGGGGAAAAAAAGCAGAGATGAGCAGTTGAGTCTGATATGGCCAGTAATTTTTTATAAAATTTACTGTCACTGGTGAATTAACCTTGTTTCTGAAAATCAATAAATGTTTTTCCTATGATACCACCCATGACCTACTTCCTGCCCAGGCCCTATAAATTACTCTTTAAAAAATTCCCCTTGGATAACGTCTAGGCTGCCTTTTCATTCATCTCATCACTTGGCTGTTTGATAGTTATTTCTTGCTCTGATGACTACGTTTCAACACTGAACAAAGACACGAAACAATGATTAATAGAAAATTAAGCCCTATCAGGATTCAAATATTGGGTGGTTGGCAAAGCCAACTGATTACATAAGGCTGGTACACCAGTGCCACAATTTACATAATTTAAGTTTGTGCCTCAAATTGGCAAATTACTATATGGTTCTGGATTTTGGAGATCACATGCAAATCAGCCGAAAGTATAAATGTTACATATATAAACACCGAGGAACTGTAAACTTTCCCTCACAATTCTAGTTATCTTAATACTACAATGTCTATGTATAAATAAAGTGTATCATCAATCACAAATCATTTTCACTTACCTTCCATGTTGCTGACTTTATGTTCATAGTTCTCCCTCGGCTAGTTAAGGTACACTTCATTCTGAGAAAAAAGCTTCGCTGTGTGTTTTGTTCTTTACCCTTTTTCACAGGGCCTAATGAAAGCATGAAATAAAGTTTTAAAGCAAGTAAATATACAAATTTGTTAGAATATAAGTAGCAAAGTGCCCAGCACCTAGATCAAATGAATATTTGTTCAATGAAAAGTCTCAGCATGAACACAGTAATTCATTCCCCTTTTACCCACTCCAGCACACCCATGAGATCTGACATACACTACTCAGTAGCAGTGATTCCCTGAGTTGGCTGAAAGATAATCCATATTTGGGATAATAGTTAATCATTCAAGCCAGTAAGCTTAGTCAAACTACAAAGAAATATAAAAATGGTATGAGTTTGCTCTATAACTGTGTTATTGGTACACAAGAATGCCTAAACAAAGAACTTCAGTAAACTCTTCCTATCGTTTCCTGAACGTGTTAGCTCGATTTCTAATAAGCATTCTATGTATTTATAGAACCTTTAAAACAGCAACTTTCTTTTTTAACAGCAAATAACATTTTTACATGTCTTATTTTTTCCACCTTAATTTATCTAGTAAACCAGACAGGAAATTATTTCTACTTTGTTACTATGAGAAAACACCAACAACAACAGATCAAATGACTTATCAAAAGCTAAAGAAATAGGCCGGGCATGGTGGTTCAGGCCTATAATCCCAGCACTTTGGGAGGCTGAGGAAGGAGAATCACTTGAGGTCAGGAGTTTGAGACCAGCCTGGTCAACATGGCAAAACCCTGTCTCTACTAAAAATACAAAAATTAGCTGGGCATGGTAGCAGGCACCTGTAATTCCAGCTACTTGGGATATGGAGGCAGGGGAATCACTTGAACCTGGGAGGTGGAGGTTGCACTGAGCTGAGACTGTGCCACTGCACTCCAGCCTGGGTGACAGAGTGAGAATTCATCTCAAAAAAAAAAAAAAAAAAAAAAAAAAAGAGGCAGAAAAAAAAAAAAGTAAGAATTAAGTAAATGATATAAAAACCTAAAAAAAACCACCAGT